>JAQIXI010001239.1:0-14786 GCA_034700165.1 Galumnidae sp. Gr-Ori-00277 | reverse complement strand
TGTAATTTAATTACAAAATCTTTAAAAAATTAATCAAGTAAATATATTTTTATTATTTGGTTGTGCATGTGTTTGTGTTTTTTTGTTCCAGGTGATTAAACTAATGTTAAATTATAATTATTAAACTGTAATTTGATTATAAAATTTAAAAAAATATTCATCAAACATTTTTATACTACCTAGTGGACTGTAAACCAATAAATACATTTTAACAAAATATATTATAATGATAATACAAATTTATAAACTTGCATGATCTATTATTTTTAACTTTTGATTAAAACTTACTTGGTAAAATAACAGTAGTTTATGTACTTTAATAACTAATTTTAGGATATTCGATCAAATTAAAATTCTTTGTTAATACCTTGCCATAAACCTAACTAAAATATAATCTGAATAATTTTAGCAATTTTCATTTGCAAAATATAAATTATATTTAGATTTATAATCAAGAACACTTATTTGCCAAACTCTTATTAAGTAACTTAGCTGGTTTTTGTTATGATTTACAAGAATGATTAACAAATGGGTAAATAACTTAGCTAGTTTATTTTATTTGTTAAATGAAAAAATTGTGCTTTAAAAAATCGTTTATTAATTGTTTATAAAGATTTTGCTAGCTATAAATTAGCCATCACTTTATTAAATAATTTAAATTTGATTTTGTTCATGATTATGTAGATTTAGTTATTTTTCATTAGTTTAATTTAAAAACTGTAATTTTTTCATCATTTTATAAAAAATATAATAGGATAAAAGTTAGATTAAGTATTTGGTTGTCCCTATTGAGGATATTTTTAAAATAGATTTTGCACGAAAATTATGACTTATTTGAAGTAAGATATTTGCCAATACAATAACTTGGTCAGTGCAACAAAATACTCCTCCAAAAAAATCCTTCAACGGTATCCCTGGTCTAATGTGTCACTTTTTATATATAATTTAATATAAAAATTAATTAATCTGTTAAATAGGTTACATTCAAAAGTCTTTTGTTTAGTGAAACAAATTTTTTTAACTTTGTCAAAATTAAAAAATCTTGATCTATTTTATTTTAAACAAGCATTGATAAATAAATTTTATTTTTCAAAAATTATCGAGGGAAAGTTTATTTTATTAGTAAAAGTATTTTATTAAAAATCTAATTTCATTTTATATTTAAAAGTAAAAAATGGATTAAAAAATTCAGCAAGACAATATTGTTTAAAAAAATTTAACCGATAAAATAATACCTAAGAAATTTTAAAACTGTAATCTAATTTTTATTTTATTAATATATTATCCTAAATTCATATTTTCATACACTGGGACAGATGAAAAATTATATATAATTTTGCTAAATAAATAATTATATTTATTTTACCCATAACCACTTTTTATTTATTCATTAAAAAATAATTTAAAATTACCAATTTGTAGTTTATTTTTTATATTGGTAAATATATATAAATCATTTTATAATAAATTAATGTAAAAGTTGATATCACTATTTTTACAAGTTCAATAATAAGTTTACTAATATCTTTACAATTGACTAACTAATTTAACCAAGATACTTATAAAGACGAAAGAATCGAATTATATTTTTTATGAATAGAAAAGTTGTGCTCAAAAAGCATTACATCCGACGTTAAATGTATTAAAAGCCATTAGTTCTCAATATTCTCAAAGAAATTCCTTTTAAGATTAGTTTCGCCTACTTTTGGTTAAAGCAATTCATTCACTCAATAACTAAAGAATTGTCGGACTTTTAGCACAAAAAAATCTGATCGCATCTAAAAACTCATCTCCTGTTTGAGACCTAATACTCACTTAACTGTCCATTGATTTAGTGCTGAGCAAAGGTTTAACACATAGCTATAACAATTGGGTAGGTTTATATTTAATTGATCTTGATTAATAATAACAACAATGAAAAATATATAATCTAGATAATAACTTATAGACCAATAAAATAAAATCTAACCTTTATAATTTATATTCTTTTAATATCTACCTTGCTCATCTCTTAATAATTCATTGTCACAAAAAGTTAAAGTCTCAAAAGAATTCTCTCTCTCTCTCTCTCTCTCTCTCTCTCTCTCTCTCTCTCCCCTCACTCACTCACTCACTCACTCAATCACTCATCAAAGCCTACACTCAGACCAACGGTCTAATCGAATGAGCAATTATATACCCATTGTGTTTGTTTATCTAGCTAGAAATTCTCAATTACCTTAGCGACCGAGAATTTAATTTAAACAAGATTGAATTTGAGCATCTAGGAAATTAGTTAATTGAAAATTCAATTTCATTTCCTCATCTAATTTGAAACAAAACTTTTAAATACAACTCTATTTTACGATAGGAAATATACAGAATAGTAGTGTCTGTAGTGCTGTGCCATTAGTACATCACATGACTCGCTCTCTCTCACTCACTATATCTCTCTCTTATCAAAACGCAAACTCCGGTCCGCACAGAATAACGGCTCAGAGTTAGCTCTGGATAAGAAGTCAAACACAGAGTTTTAGTCCTCTAAAAGATTTATATAATATATTTGTCGAAATAAAAGCTCATATATTCTGTGCTATAAAATTGTTGTTTCAGTGGCTGTGGCTCTCTATAGCGCACAGCATAATATTCAATACAATAGAATTGCGTGTCAGTTATTCTGTGTGTCTCTCATCTCATGTCAGTAATTGTCAGTCAAATCTGTATTCAAAATGAATATTATTTTGGATTTTCTTCTAAAATGTTATGTTTTTAAACAAAACAGTATTCTATCATTTGATGCAATACTAACCACTTTTTAGATCCAAAAGACTAGTGTTTGAAAAGTGATATTCATATCGAATTAAACTCTTTTTCTTCTTTTTTTTACTAATTTTTTCTTGTGTTTAATTAAAACTCTTCAACTTGGGATTTTCTCCTTGGTCATTAATTTTGAAAAAAGTATTTTTATAAGTTTGAAATAATAATCAAAAGTTACACTTCATTAATAACTTGGTGTACAACCTAGGTCATTGGAGAATTTTCAAGAGAATATTTTTAAAAAGGTAATTTTTAAACTTCAGTCTTGTTTGAAATAAGCATAATCTACCTTTCCCTTGATAATTTATATGTGAACTTGCACATTAATCATATTTACAGTTTTTAATCTTATAAAATAATATTGAACCAACATATAAGCATAGTTATTTTGATAATCTCCTAGCTACTTTTAGTTTTATAAAATTGCCATGTTCATCTAATCATTGTTTTATCTTGTTAAGGTTAATTCCAACAATAATTTAATAAGATGAAATTTAGCCGGCTTATTCTATTAAAAGTTCTTATTGTTGAGATATAGAACTTTTTTTAAGTAGGAATAAAGTTAATTTCTCCCGAGTGGCTAATTTAACCATGAACAATTTAATTTGCCGATTATTTCCACTCATAATATGCTTTGAGGGACAAAACGTGAAGATTTTTTATGATTGCAAACTAGTTATAAGTTGGATCATAAGAGAAATTATCATGGTATATTAGAAATATTTTTCTAGAATACAAATGCCGCTATAAATTACCATGATCACTTCTTATTCTAAGAAAATTTATTATAACAATAAAAATTTTAAAAATTTAATTTAAAATAGAAATAAATCTAGTTTATTTATTTCCAAATTCACTTCAAAAGTGGCATTGAATAAATATCTTGTTAATTAATTAAATTACATTCTAGGAACTTGCGAAATATCTTGATAATCTTAACAATTTTCCCGATCATGAATTGCCATGATCATCAAAATAACAATTATATGGAAACAGAATTTTATTGACAAAAGACGATATCCAGAAATAGACTAAAATGACCCAACAATTCATTTAATTGGATATAGAGTTCTATTTTTTGGTCAAATCCGAGAGAGTGGGAGAGAGAGAGAGAGGGAGAGAGAGAGTGAGAGAGAGAGAGAGAGAGAGAGAGAGAGAGAGAGAGAGAGAGAGAGAGAATATAATAAATAGTTTGACGAAAGAATTTTTTATTATTAAACCAATGAATCAAATGAGAGAAAGAAATGGTTAAACCATATAATATAGAGCACAGAATATGAGCTATCATTTGAGCGAATAGTTTTTGTGGTCTTAACAAAAGAATAGTTAGACCCCTATCTTAAAAGCTTTGCTCATTTTATTGGAAATTTATTCAAAATAGGTTTTCATAGAATTTTATTCTTTAAATCGTTTTTAATGTTTATATTTTGGTTGAGATATAAATGAGAGTTAAATCAAATTTTTATTGTTTCCTTCAGTTGAAAGTCTTCTTCTAGAAATTGATTCTTGGAAAATGATTTTGCCATTAATAGTAGATTTTCTATAGAATAGAATATTACTAAGAAGTTTCATTTTTTTCTAGCAAATATTATCAAGCAAATATTTATCAAGATCATTGCATTGTTAATAATAGTATTTTTTTATAACGAAAAAGAGTTATGGAAAAAATAATGACATTTTTATGTAAACAATATTCGAGAGAAATATTTCATTCTGTGCTCACATTTTATAGTTTTCCTATCGAAAGGAAATTAGTTTCAGAGTCTATGCAATACAAATATAACTATTATTCAATGTTATCAAGGCTATATCAATGAATCAGCTAGGAACATAAATTTTGTTTCTAAAATTAATCGTAAAGTTAGCGTATATTTATTTATATTAAATTTAGCAAGATATTTTTATTAAAATACATTTACTTAGCATAAAATATTTGTGCAAGTGAATTTTTACATATAATCACCTTGGTGATATCAAAATAATAATTATTTGTTTTGATTCAAATTCCTGTATAATCGGAATAACTTTCGATTTATAATAGAGTTATCAAAACAGGTTTATAGCTATGAATTGTGCGCTAAAAATCCCATAGAATTTAGAAAAATAAATAAATATAAATATGAATTTTAATAAGAGTATTATTATTATTACCAAGCAATCAATATTTGGATAAAGGTTTAAAGTAATTCGAATATTTTTTCTCGACTGTAAAACTCAAATAATGATATGAAATATCTTTTGATAAAAAAGTCAAATAAAATATTTTTTAATGAATTGAATGAAAGTATTGTTTGTTTTATATAAACATTAGATTTTTTGATCATAAAAGTAAACTTAACAATGAAATTGATTTTTCTTACAGTTCTTAAATTTACAGTCAGTTCAAATTGCTTAAAGACAACTTGATTTTCTTTGATAATATTTAAAACAATCAAATAAACTAGATCCTTTTTAATAAAAGTCATATGACTTAAAATAAGTGTGAATTTGTTATAAAACAAGAAATTATGTAATGTTTTAATATTTTTTGCATTTTTTATTATATCTAGCTCATCAATATTTTAAGAAATGTGAAGGGTAAAATTATTAATAAAGTTCATTTTTTCTAAAATTTTAGAAATCATGACTTAAATAATTGAATTATTAATTATTTTATTCTAAATTTATCCTGATAAATTAAATATTTATCTTGATATTTATCTTGATAAAGCAAGTTGACTTTAAGCAATGGTTTGTTAAAGTTAAATTAAATGGACTGTATCTTGATATATTACTATTGGATAAGATAATATATAAGCTTGCTTATTTATTTTGTCAAGGCAAAATCTTAGACATTATTATTTTTATTGGGAATTTTCTTTGCAAGGTAAATTTGAATTTTATTTCAAAAATTTTGTTTTATTATAAAATAAACTTTTATCTACCTATAAATGAGCTTATCTTGAACATATATTTTAAATTTATCTTGATATAAATATATTATTCACAAGACTAATGGGGTCTTATTGATCTATTTAGTTTTATGTTATTTTTAATTTCTCTTTAGAAATTTAAGTTTTTCAGCTAAATTCAACTAGCAATTTATTCTGAACTTAAACTAATGAATTTTAAAATAACATGATATTAGAGAATAATTTTTATATAAAATTTAACTTGCTAATTAAGATTGAAGAAATAAATAAATTTATTTTTTGCTTAAAACTGTAAATTTTGTTCAAAATATTTCAAAATATTTTCCCTTGTTCTATTATTAAATTTTTGGCCAAAAAATGTTAAAAATTGTAATTGATTTTCAAATATTATTCATAATTTTTTTACTACTTTATCTTGTACATTTAAAAAATTATAAATTGTTTTTTAAATTATACAAAAAAATAAAATCAATAAATTTATTGACTTCAGATAATTATATGTTTTATAGATTTATTATATCAAAAATAGAATCAGGGCTAAATTGTTGCTGGATATTAATATAAAATTGCCTTGAATACCTCCAACATTATTATAGAAAATATATTAATGATATTATTATTTATAGTAATCAATATTAATGTTAAGTGAAGTAAAGCATAGTTTTGAAATTCAATAAATGTTTTTGCAATTCATTTGTTTTAATACATAAGAGGAGAGGGAGAGTGAGTGAGAGAGACGGAGAGAGAGAGAGAGAGCACACTTTTCACTTAGATTGAGTACTACTTATAATTCTGTTCACTAGTAATTCATATATCGAGAGAACACACCTTTTATTAAAAGTAAGTTATTTTTGCAGAATAAACAGCATTTCATTACAACGAAAAGTCATTTCTAATAGCTTTTAGTATAATACTAGTCCTTTGCTGGCAATCATTCTGTGCTATTCAATAACACCATTAAGTTTTGTTGTCAGAATGAAAACATCATTTACCTCGATATTTGTATTTGTATTCATTGGAAATCACAAAATATTTTACCTAAAAAAATAAATATACATTTATATGTGAATAGTGTTTATATTGATCATGATTTATTACCAAGGGAAATGACCAAGGTTGGCCATTATATGTAAGAAAATCATGTACTTTATAAATTTAACCTTTTATATTTTTTTAATCTAGTAACTTTTTTTGAAGATTTTATTTCTTTTATTTACAAATAAAAATATAAGAATTAAACGGATTCTTCCAAAATGATGTTTTTTGCAACCATTTTAAAAATGGCGGACATTGTTTTGTAATCTATTTTTACGATCCAATATTTGAAAAAATTATTGACACTTGTTTAAACATGCTCTTTGACCATAATCACTGTGTTTTTGAGTAATAGCAATATTTATTCTGGGTCTGTGCACAGGCATTACATACCATTTCTACTAAAGGATAAACGAAATTAGTTTTCAGTTGAGTTCTCAAAATGTTTTTCTTTTGATTCAATTTTTATTGCATTTTCTGTTTTAAGAGACAAATAAAATACATTTAATTAATTTCTATTATATCGACAGTTCTCGTGACTGTTCATCAGAGCCACACATCCTTTCCCTTTGACAGAAGTCTATGAAATATTTTTTATTAAGAAAGAACTTCTTGTCAATCATTTATTTATTTAATTACCTTGCTTGATTAATTATTTATGTGTGCTTACTTTATTAAATTTTCAGCGAAAAGTTTAGCAAGCTAAAATTAGCACAGATTCTAAAAATTATCTAGTTGGTATTTCAAATTAATAATTAAAAATTTATTAATAAAATATATAACAGTTTTTCATTAAAAATAATTAATTGCATATTTTTGAGCAAGATAAATTAAATAAACTTAATTTAATTATTTATTAAAATTTTTTATTTCAAAAAAAATTAATATAAAATTTCGAACGAGTTTTCCATCTAGGAAAAAGTAGTAAAATATTATGTTAGGTAAATTATACTCACAGTTGAATAAAATCTAGCAGGCTTAATAATATTCTTGTATTAGGAAATTGAATACTGAATTCTGGGAACAATTTTCATATATTATGTTTAAATTCAAATTCACTCCAATTTATTGAGTATTTTTTGTTTCTATTTATGCTTTGAATTTGTATTTCAAAAGGATTTTCACCGAAATATAAATCTATGCAAATCTAATACCAGTTTCTATAGAAAACTTATTAAGTATCTTAACTTTTACATTTGAATAAAATTAAAATGAGTCTGTTCAATATAATTTTGAATAGACTCTAAATTATCTTGATGAGAATATTTCAAATAACTGCTCCGAGGAATTTTCTAAAATTAATTAAAATTCTTTTCAAAGGAATTCTTTTTTTTGCTATAAATAAATTCCAGTTATAATTTGGTATAAAAAATGACTAACAATAGTGTTATTTGTATTGTGTGTATCGGAAATGCCTGTGAGCACAGGTTTGATAAATGAGTGAATTTATACTTGTGCTGTCTTGTATGACCATGCTATATGATATGATCATGAAATTTTATACAATAAAATAAGCTCAGATATATGATAATTTTATATAAAATTAAATCAAAACTAGTTCAATCAGTTTTATATAACTAACCAAGAATATATAATAAAAAATATTATAAGCTAGAGCATTTCTTCTTGGGTATATTATTTTTAAAAATATTTATGGTAAATTTTCATTTGAAATGAAAAAATTTATAGAAAAAGTAAAAATCTGAGGCCTAATCCTATATAAACGTCTATTAATAATATTTTAAATCAATGGTTATTTGTGCTTTGATTTACAGTTTTTAAATTGATATTATAGGGTGTATCAGAAATGTGTAAATGTGATATCATTAATGTCTGGCCATCTATTTAATTAGGTTTAGTATAAATTTAGTTTAAAATAAAAAATAATTAAATAAAATAAATATCATACAAAATATACTCAATTCTGATAACAGATTCATTTAAAACTAAAATTTACCCAAAAAATAACAAATTTGATTGAAATACACTTTAAATCAAAACAAAGGTATCACTAATTATATGTCATTCACTTATATTTGATAAAAAGAAAATAATAAAAATGAATAAGAGTTTTAAAAATAAAAAATTAATTTTTTCAGATAACTGTAAATTTGTTACAGTTTTTAAACGATTATAAAATAGGATTAAAAAACTTACCAAACTACAAATGATGGAAGGCAAAAGGCTCTTGGTATTTGTAATAAATAAGTTCATTTCAAAAAAGGTCTTTCAATATAAGATGAAACATATTTAGAAAGAACTCAGATTTCAATATATTTTGAGGAAATGACAATATTTTTCATTTACTCATAAATATATTTCATAAACAGTTTTCTGAAAAAAATTCAGTTTCACAGCAAATGAAAAATTGATTCTATGGAAAATTACCAAGATAATTATAAAATAAACTTTAATTATGATAAAGGTTCAATATAGCACCTGTTCGTATTGTTTGCCAAGTATTTAAATAAAATGTTCTTGCATATATTGATACTAATATAAAAATATAATTACAGCTTTTATCACAAAATTCCATAAAACTTGGAATGATCTTGCTCATTCTTCTATGAAAGGAAATTTATTCAAATTTTCTTAAAAGTAAAACACCTGAGAATCAAAAGTATTGAAAATATCGTATTTGAGATCATTTTGAGTGAAAAGAAATCGCATTTTTAAGCGTTCACTTCAATCAAATCATTTTTAAGCGGATTTCATGTATTCTGAGCACAAAATAGCACAGAATAGCACAGAATCAAAGGAAAAGTGAATATTTTTCACTTTTCCTTTTTCTACTGAAAATAAGAATAAAATTAATCTTTTCTTTCAATACAATGTCGGACATAACAATGAATATTCAAAGAGTGAGGAAAACTTGTTTTTTAAAAGTTATATTTAACCAGCAATGACCAAGGTAGAGTGAAAATTTTATAAATCGAACGCTTTATATCAAAAGAAAATTCTATTTACTTTAAATGAACCTTGGCATTATTTATAAATTTCTATCTAAAAGTCGAACTTATTTTATATATAGAAAAGAAATTTTATTTATTAATTTTATTGAAGTTTGACTGTATTTTTATTTTTGTATTATGCTATAAATATTGTTCAAGGTAAATTATAAATCAAATTTATCTGGGCTATATTTTTAAAATTTAAATGAATTGTTGCTATTTTGTCAAGCATTGTATTTGAATAAATTAGTTATTCAAAATGATACCTTGGTAATTATTCATTTCTTATTCTAATATAATGAGTTATTGAAAAGTCTTGCTCTTTCCTCCAGTTATACGACAGACACGACTTTCTGACAGCAATTATTCTGAGCCTCTGATGTCATTACATTTAACGAGAATTCATTTGTTTATTCTATAAACAAATAATTTCTTGTTTTTTGTGGACTCGAGTCGTGTCCTCTCAAATCAAGAATAACATAATAAATGTAAACTTATTTAACTCTAATATCGTAATAATAATAATAATAATAATAATAATAATACTTATAATCTTGGAAGTAGTTGTGGGGGCGTTTGTCACATAAATTAATTTTATAAATTAATCAAGATTAAATTAACTATTTATCTTGATAAAATATTTAAAAATATACATAATCTTTGTGAAATTTATTAATTTACAAATTAACCAAGGTAATACGACTTATCTAGGCTTTTCTTACTTAATAATTGTTCATTAACTATATAAAATTGCACAAGAGTAATTTATCTTGCTTAAATTTGTCTCTTAATATAAGTATTAAATAGTTTAACATTTGATATTTAAATATGATCTTGATCCAACAGCTCCAGCAGCTAGTAGTGAGTGGCGAGTTACCTTGCTCAAAGGAAGAGGCAGCCATATTAGCCGGCATTCAGCTCAGAATAGAGGAGTCGTGGCCTAAGAGCAAGAACTCAACATTAGTGAACGCCATTCATCCGTCGCCACAAAATCTCCGCCAAAATCTGAGCGCCGGCGAAAAGTTAAGACCAATTTGTGAAGATGTCAAGGTATGTTTCCTTGGTTATTCAATTATTATTAAATTCAGTGCGTTATGCTAGAGCCTGGTCCTATTTTAAAGCTTTTATCGTTAAGATTTTATATTTCAGCTGCTAATCAACATTATTATTTTATTTTATTTTATTAACAAGGTACTGGTTATTACTAGTTGAAATTTAAATATCCCCTAGGTATATTGAAAAATATATGTACTTGTTGAAAACCATAATATTTTTATGAGAAAATGTCAAAATATTTACTAAGAATATGAATTTCACAATTTTTAGCCCTGGCTTTGAACAGTATTTTTATTCTGTGCTAAAAGATATTCTTATTTTTCTAGATTAAATATAAATATTGTAGCTAGTATAGATTTGTTATATGCTTAAAGAAAACATAGTTTTCGACTTTTCTATATTTTATTCAATTACTGTTTACTTTTACAAAACTAAACATAAAATGTGTTCTTAAATGATGGCTATCCGTCGAGATGAGCAAGATCAAATTAAATTATAAACATATTTCATGTTTGCTAGTTAAGTTCTAAATTGTATAAATCAAAATAAAATATTTTTCTAGTTTTTTGATAAAAATTACAGTTTTCTAACAAAATATTTTTCTAATTAATTATCATGGTTAATTTTTATATAAATCGAATTATAGATAGACAAAATTAAATTATACTTAATCTAAACAAGTTGTTCTAGGTTTATTTTAATTAGAATCATGGAAATTTTATATAAGAATAGAATAATGAGTTGACTTCGTTGCTAATATAGAAACCAATATATTTTAGTATACAATAAAAATTCTTCGAATAATTCAATTGAATTATATCCTAAGAAAATCCTTTTTCATACCATTAGATAAATGAGATGAAAGACCAGAATATTCTAATCTCTACTCCAATATTATTATCAGTAATTCAGGTCAAACCCTTTAGAGAACAGAATAAAAAATAATGTGTTTTTTTCTCTTACAAATCATTGACTCTTTTTTTTATTGACATTTGAGTGGAAAACGAAAAATATTTGATTTAATAAAAGCATTAAAATTTGTTTTCATTTAGTTTTTCGCAAAACTTTTTTATTTTCTTTTGATAATATTTATGTTTTCAATTCTAACACATTTTATTCTGTGCTCTTGTTCTTTATTCTGCAACTTAATTGCTTAACGAATAGCAATAACAAGTGCTGTGCGCTCTTAGGCTGTGCTCACACACGAGTCATAACATTTTGCTCAGACATCCAATTAAAGAGATTAATAATACGTTTTGTCCGAATAGCAGTTCCGGTGAACTGATTGCAAGAATCAAATAAATTATTCACATTTACATTCCGTGACATATAAGCCCGGCTTAATTGTCATAAATTATGCAAGCTACATTTTAATAATATATTTGTTTTTATGTCAGAATAATGACATAATAATAATAATAATAACTCATTTGAACTGATTAGTACTGAATAGAGTTGCGCACCGGTTGTGTATAGAGATGTAGTCATTTTTGTTAATTAGTTAAGGTTTACCTTGACACAGAAAGATAGCCATAGCCGCAATTTGTGAATAAATTCTTGGTAATTTCTAAAAATGATTTTAAATTAAGGGTAGGTTTTTTTAAGGAATATATTGTTTATTTCATATAAATAAAAATTATTCTAATATAAGATTATTTTAAAAATTATTTCATAGTTTAATTTTAAATTAGCTTTAACTAGTTTGTAATGTAAATTTACTATTTTAAACAAAATTAACTTGAGAATAATTAAAATATCTGGAATGCTGATTGGTTATATTTAAAATTTATTTATCTAACTGTTGTAGATAATCTTACAGTTTATTATGTTGTTTCTTTTTTTTATAATTTACAAGAATAACTTAGATATTTTTAATACGTAACCACAAAGAATAGCAATATTTTAATAATAATAATAATAATAATTTTTTAACATAAAAATCATCATGATAAAACTTGACATTTGCATGTTATGAAAAGTAAAATACCTAATCTTTGATAATTGAAAATTTATAAAACTGTAATTTTTTACTACAAATTGTTTTAATTTACTTTAAAAAATGTTTAAGTTTTTTATTGGTTTGAGTGCTTTTTTCTAAATTATTCAAGATCCAAATTCGGTATTATTGTAATTATTATTATTATTCTTTTTTATGATTTGGATTTAAAAACCACATTTTTACTTCAAGGTCTTGAATATCAATATCTAGCTCATTTTAAAATATATCACTTAATATTTTCTGAATTCTAATATTACATCTATTTCCTTTTATATTATAAAGTTCAATTCTTAAATATTCCAATCCTAGCTTATGACCCCTACATAATTGGTTCCATAAAAATAGCACAAGTTATCTAATAAGTGTAGGCAGAGATTAAGCAAGATCAATTTATTGCAATCTCAAAGGATTATCAGCTTATTTTCAGTGTCTGAAATCGAAAGTTTGATTATGAATTCTGAACAAGTACCTTTTAATCAAGACCATAAATTGAGTTATCTAGATTGATATATTTCTTCTATTAAATGTAATACTACCATGGTAACTGATACCCAACTGATGGAACTCCAGGTTATTTCAAAAATTGATTTTCAATTCAAACAACTTTTATTAGTTTTTTTGTTGTTGAAAGAATAAGCAAGGTGGAACTTTGCCACTTGCAACTTCATGATAATATACAATTATTTTTATTGCACTGGTAATAAATTGTAACCCTGGCTTTAATAATTTATTGCTATTATCTAGGTAAATAAAATAAAAGCAGAACAAATGAATTGGCTGGCAAAATTACCTTGATTAATTCTTTAGTCACGAATGAGAATAAAATAAATTAATATTTATTAAAGTAATTCGTATTCTGAGTAAAAGCAAATGCTTTTAGTAAAACATGTCTCAAATGTGCTGTCCTTTAGAAAAGTCATAATTAAATTCAATCGATTCGTTTGTCTTAACGTCTCTTTTGTTTGGAACCGACTTTTTTTAGGAAACGTCTCCAATCGAAAGCACAGACCGTTTGTCTCAAATAAAAATGTCTGAAATGAATCCAGTGTTCGATGAGTTGACCGAAGAAGACGACTGTGCCCTAAATTCTGTGTCTAATCGGAAATCTTCTCAACAGAACAACACTTTTCTGCCAAATATCACCAAAAGTACCACAACTAAGATCTGCAATTGGGTTACCACTAATTGGGCTAATCGTAGCGCACAGTCGTCCAGTGCTATCGATCTGAGAGAATGTCTGCCACCGATATATCACAGCACAAAAAACATGGCTAAAACTATCAAGGTAAATTAATTAATTGGATTCATTTAATTGATGTCTTATTTGTGGAAACATTTAATTAGTTTTAATTAAGGTGTCAATGCACTTTCTAATGATTTATCTGGTCACATTTAAATTTTAGCTTAAAATAGCCTTGATTATTTAACTTTTTGATTAGTTATCTTGCACAATTTATAAAATAAAACAGAGCTTTGAATTCTTTCCACAAGTAGTTATCTAGGAAATATCTATAGATTGAAAATATTTTTTTGATAGAATTACAGCTTATAATGACTTTTCTCTAGAGTCTAGACAATATTTGATCAAGTACTATTTCTATTCTTAAATATTTTATATTTTATTGATAATCATTTATCATATTTTATCATGCTAATTTATCATGATAAAAATTTGTTTACTCTTGAAATAGATATTTATTCAAAAAAGAAAATTCAATAATAATTTTAGGATTTAATGTAAATTTAATTATTTTATAAAAGTTAAAAATAATAGTTTTTAAGCAAAACCTAGTTCATATTATTTCCTAGTCACATTATTTTCACTATCGAAAAATTTATGTTACATAAAATACTTCAATGAAGTTAAACCTCAATAAGTTATCGCACAGTTGTGTCCATATTTATTAAATCAATAGACACTCAACTTATGCCTCACATTCTCAGTGCACAACAAGTACTCTCTCCCTCTCCCTCCCTCCCGCCCTCCCTCCCTCTCTCTCTCCCTCTCTCTCCCTCCCTCCCTCTCCCTCTCTCCCT
>JAQIXI010001238.1:0-14804 GCA_034700165.1 Galumnidae sp. Gr-Ori-00277 | reverse complement strand
TATAATTTTATATAATAAAAATAAGGGTTTAAAGGGCATACTTTTCCCTAAAAATGAAACCCTTCCCGACCCTTATACAAGGGTCTGGAAAAACCCTTAGGGTCTAAGGGTTTAAAAGTTCCATCTCTAATTCTGGTAGAAGAAAGTCTGAAGTTTAATATGATGCTAATATAATTTAAATCGGTAGTTTTTAAATTCAAAAAATGCTTTGGTCTTTTTTTCTTAAAACCCCTATTATACTACAAGTCCCATACATACAAATTGCGACTGGTTAATTTAGAGTTTAAATTAAGTATGACCACTCTGAGAGGGAATGTATGATTTTCATTATATTGTAGGGCTTGGAATTCGAGGCTTGGAATAAGCCCACAGTTCATTTTATATGTCAACTATTTTGTTAATACTTTCCTTACTCAATTTTAATAAATGTCATATATGAATAGACTTTATATATTTGCTTATGTGATATGGCTTACGCACGAATTTGGCTAAAATTTTGACTAAAAGACTTCTCCTGGTTTTGACTGTTGCCTTGAATTTCAACCCCTACAATATAGTGAAAATCATACATTCCCTTTCAGAGTGGTCATACTTAGCTTAAATGAAAGATGAATTTTGAACTTATATACCAATGTTACAAAAAAAGTTTGAACCTGGTAACATTATTAATTGAAGTTAAATTTTTGAACTTTGAATTTATGAATTTGAATGAAATTTGATGGGAAAATGTGTGAAACAGTAAATTGTATTTCAAAAGAGAGTTCAATAAATACTATAATTGATTTATATAATGTATATAATTTATATAATTTGTTTAAAATTTATCTTTCTTTCAAATTATAAATCCTAATTTTACCCAGTCGAATTTCACGAGAACAGATACTTGTTGGCCAAAAATGATTTTACCAATCAATTCTACAAGTCATAAGCTTTCCAAAGAGAACAAGATCATTTTAATCCGCCACATACCATAAAAGGTTTTATCTTCTTACAAGCAAACGTGTCCGATGGAATTTCATAAAAATAAAACCATGGTTAAATTCTTTATGATAATCTGATTATGAATATAAAGTCAAAAAATGCGTATGGGCACTTTTAAGACCAAAAAACCATGGTTAAAATCTTTGAAGACTTTATAAATAAGCTTTAAAAAGAAAGATAAATTTTAAATTTGAGCTAGATGAATAGTAATGTACAGTCTTTACATAAAGTCAATGTTCAACTCTGTATTAAAATTTTGAAATTCATAAGTAATAATAATGTTATAATAAGTATATAGTTATTAATGAGTTGAGACATGCACTTTATTTAAAGACTTACAATATTGATGAGTAAATCCATTTAATAATAAAATCCCATTGAATTTATATGGGATTATTCATTAAATTTAGGTTAAACTTATTTTCATTACTCATTAGTATTAATCATTTTTAATGAAACCATGTTCAAGTTTAAAATTTATCTTTCTTTTGAAAGCTTTTTATATAAAATCTTTCAAAGATTTTGACCATGGTTTTTTGGTCTTAAAAGTGGCCATACGCATGTTTTGACTTCATATTCGGGATCAGATTATCATAAAGAATTTAACCATCGTTTTATTTTGGAATTCCATCGGAAACGTTTACTTGTTAGTGAAAAAAGACATTCTTAAAACTTCTAAATTAGAACTTTTAATATCTATTGAAAAAGTCCTAATATTTGTTGATTTTATTGTATTATTGATTGATATGTAAGCTTTGGTCAGTAATAGACTTTTCGAAGTTTTATATAAATTTTATTATTAAAATGAGCTTGATAATAAAAATATAAGCGTTTTTTTTAATTTTTGTTTCAGTTTTGGGAATTTTCTTATGAAAGTATTATAATTTATAAATTAGAAGTAACCTTGCTTAAATTGAAACATAAATTTATGTAAAAATATTCTATAATCTGAAAGTGTTTCAATGAGTAACGTTTGTTTAAAAACTATATCCAAAATAGATTTTAATAAATTCCTTTAATTTTATGAATGAATTTTATTGGTAATTTGAGCATGTTCCGTTTATAAGCTTTTTAGTTTTATCTTCATAAAGTTTGGCCTATTACTGGCTTTGGCTCAAAGAATGTCTCGAAGAGGGGTTTAGAATAAGAATTTGGTGGAAGAGTTTCGATGAAAAAATTCTTTGAAAATTTGTTTACTTTTGTGACACAATTTTGATTAAACACTAATTTAGTAAAATTGTGATCACTTTTGAAACTTTTGTCTCGACTTAAACTAAAGTACTCTCTTATATCTCTTATACTTATATTTTTAATGAATGAATGAGGGAAAGGGTTTAGACGGGAATAGTGTTGATCTCTAAACGGGGTGTCTCTACTGTCGTGTGCTTTGCCTATAGTTTTGAGTAGAGGTTTGTATTGAGTAATAAATACACTTCTATGTAGTGAAAGGTCTCTATTTGTAAGTTCTATATATCGTTTGAGTGAAAATAATTGATAGACAGAGAGAACGCCATTATTGGAGTGAATGTTATATTTTGAGTGTATATAGCATTGAGTGTATGCTATGGTCTGACTCTTTGTGCTGATGAGAGAAGCGGTCAATAATTTCCTATATTGTGCTCAAACTGTTTGGTGTAGTGCTCGACGTCTGACTAACTATCGACTCGATTGACTCGATTGGCACCAAAGCAGACAACAGTGACTGAACAGTAGTGCGAAACACGTCGTGACTGCAACGGCACTGACCATACATTAGCACACATTAGACACCATAACATCAATACATCCAAACGTCAGCTGAAAATAGGCGCTAATCTGAATCCAAACCACTATTTCTTTAATTTTTATCAAATTTTTATTTTATACAACAATTAATTTAAACCAATTAATAATGAATTCATATACAACTGAATGACTCAACCAATCATTTAATTGCAATCAGTATTAACTTATTCTTCAGACCAATCGGCTGACACTTTACCACAAATGAAGAAACTATTAAAAGTAAGTCCTTTTAATTGTAAACATTAGTTCTAAAATTCAAGACATTTGTGGCATACATTAGACAATTGTCTGATGTTTGCCATCAATTAATGGCCATTTTTTCGGATTATTGAAAAGTATTTCATAAGTTATTAATCTTTTAAACAATTGTTTAGAACTTAAGTTATAATTTTGTTTTCAGAGATAATATTTTAATGAAATGGTCGGACAAATGACCAAGTATAAGTCCATTCAATGCTGACATTTGATAGTTGTGTCGCCAATTATTTAAGAATTGTCTCGAAATCGGCTCATCAGTGATGATGGGCTCAAAGAGCGACCAATTCATCAACGATTTGGTACAGTTTTACCGCAATAAAGGACATAATAAGTGAGTATTTGTTATGATATTAACAATTATATAATAATTGTATAAATAGTCCTCAACCGCAACACTTTATTACTCGAATCAATGGAAAAGTCGTTGATTTGAATGAACTCTACTCTTATGTCATCGAAAGCGGAGGAAGTTTTAAAGTGACTCAACTCAATCTTTGGGACGATATCTATTGCAAACTCTTTCGGTTTGGTTTCAATTTTTAAATTATTTTTTTAAATTTGATTTAAATGAACAGAACTTCTTTGGTCGGCGCCAACATATCAGTTGCTTTGCGTCAGATTTACGCCCGATTTTTATTGCCGTACGAAAAGGTTTTTAGTACTAACTTTGGTAACGACCTCTTGGATGACGACGAAGACGAGAGGTATTTATGTCAATCTAATGACAAAATTAATAACAATTAACCATTCATTTAATATTTGCAGCAATTTTTCGTTCAGTTCGAGTCATAGCCATAATCACAACCATTCATTTAATTCTCAGAACACGTCATCTTCGGCACCACTTTTTTCATATCAATATCCACAACCTGTGACCACAACTAATACGAGCGAAAGCCCTAATCCACTCAACAAATTGTTTTGTTCTCTTTTAAGTGGTTTACCCAATGAATTAGACTTTGCTTTGAAAGTGTCGACAATACTCACAAACTCGAACCGATTTGACTGGAATTCTGACTACAAATTCGTTGATTTACTTTTAGAGTGTTCTAAGAATTATTGTTGTATTTGTGATCAACAAATTATTGATTTTTCTCAACACTTTTCTCAAGACTCAAATGTTGACAGTTCTGACATTTTTGGTGACGACGAACAAAATGTTTGTAATTGTTACCAAAGATTTTGGTATCAGTGCTGTTCTGATGAACAGGTCATGGAATTGGCTTTTAATTATTCTGAGCCTCACATCGAGCAATTGTCTGATCAGGACTTTCGTAAAATTGAAGAACGGATTCGTTTAGTTGCAGATATCATAAGAAATTTGTCGTTCACTTATGACTCAGATAGTGATGAGAATCTTTGCAGCGGTTCTGTCGCTTCTCCTCTTTTAATGAAGTTTTTATTGCTTTTATCCAACTCTTCGTTACAACAATTCAATTATATTGCGTTTGACATCATTTCAAACATCGCTCCGACCACTGCTTTCATTACAGACGACAATGAATTTAAAGTGATTCAACAAAGCCTTCATCGGCGGTGCGTCGAAATAGCGATGACTAGTAATGATATTCATTGGACGAGTCGTTCGCTTGAAATCATTGCCCGACTCTTCTCTACTAATAATGAAGAAATCTGTTGTTTCTTAGAATCACAGCTTCGAGAATATGAGGTAATGTTTTATTTACAATAAGAATTCAATTCAAATGAAAATAACTTCAATAGACTTATAAATTAGTTAATAATAAAAATTATATATTTGTTAAAAAGAGGTAATCAATCACTCATTTAGTTTTGTTTTATTCCCACAAATTTTGTGATTTAAAGTTAGTTTTGTTTCAAACGTTTTATTCAATTGATTACATATTTTTAAATTTTGGAAAAAAAATAAATGTTTTGAATGTAATTGAGATATAAGACTAAAAGAGACGCTTTACTGTCAGAGTCAGTGTTCGCGCTGTAAATGTGTTTTGAAAATTATCTTTCGATCCCAAATCGTGTTTTTCGAGGGCATAGAACGCGAACTATGGAGCGACTCATTGACTCGTCTGTCGTCAGTCAATGTCAGTGTGAGTCGACTTCACATCTATTGCTCTGAATTGAGTCAATCAACTCATATAACTTTCACTCAGAAATCTTTAAGATTCACTTGACTTCACTTTAAAGTTACTTCAATAACACAAACAGTTATATAACTAAATATTCACTAAATTCTGATTTTTTGAGGAAAAATGAGTTCTATATCTCATTAACAGAAAAATGAGTGCAAAACAAACCAATTAATACATTAATAATTTTGAAGACCAAATAAAATCAAATATCGATTTACTTTTTTATTGAATAAACTGATGTCGACCTATATTTTGCTCAAAAGTTTATTTGTTTATACGATAACCGAATAAATTTTATTTCTAAAACTGACGTTTGATTATAATTTTTATTTATTAATTCATAAATATATATATCATTAAATGAGTGACGAATACATTAATCAGTAAAAGAATTTTATTACAAAATATAAGGTTTTAAAGACTAAAATATTTTGGTTTTTCTGTTAAATTATTCCTAAAATTTGTTAATAAATTTTGAAAATTTTCTTCTCAGTATAGTCTCGAATAAAAAGTATTAGATTGAATTAATAATTTAACAAGTTAAACTATTTTTTATTAAAGGTTTTCGTACGGATAACTCATTTGATGACCTGTCAGTACGATATACCTCTCCTTTTGGCAATTCTCGAGTTCTGTTTATCTCTTTCACAACAAAGACCTCATCTTTTAGTAAAAGAGGATAATAAACAACTGATAAGTAAGTGTTTTGTAGTCTTTGTGTCAAATCTTTGATCAATAAATTTAAAAATTTTATTTGTTTTTAGAACTATTGTTAACTCTTCTTAATTGTGAGGCCTCTCAACACTTCAATACTTCAGCCCTAAAGAAAATGCGAGTCATTGATGACAGGCCTCGCAATCAGAGTCATACTACTGAAACAACTAGTGCTCAGACGGTTTCAGTGGTTACAAGTGGTCAGAATAACAGCTCTCAGAGCAATAGTGTAGACAACGAAACATTTGCAATGAATTGGTTGCGAACAACATATGAACCGAACACTAATTTAAATGACAACCACTCTCTGAAAGCATCTGACATTTACGCAGATTATGTGAAGCAGTGCTGTCGGAGTTCGCGTCGCAATGTTATGGCAGCGCAACCCTTCACACAACTCATTAAGAGGTGTTTCCCCTCCAGTAGTCTTACAAACAATCAAACGACAATTGAAGGAATTGTTGCGAAATCCGTGCAAAATGTTCCGAACAAATCTAATGGACTGCCGGCTCCACAAATGATGTCACCCATCCTAAAGGCACACCTAAGCGCTCCTCCAAAATCTAATGGCTCTACAAATGGTGTGACCACAAACTCTAATAGTAGCAACACTTCTAATCAAACCACAAACAGCACTGCAAACACGACATCCTCTGTTAAGTCGATTACTTCGACGGGTAGTAATACTACTCTTTCCACTAATTCTCTATCGATTCCTACAACAAATACTTCGACATTAATTAAGAGTCTTTTGGCCAATAAATTGAGAAGCAATGCAACGACAACGACCTCAACCACTACTTCGAACTCTGTGACCACTGTTAGCACAACACTTATTAGTATTAGTCCTTCTGTTTCACCGACGAAGTCAATTCCTAATACGTCGGCTAAAGTGACTACAATTAATACAAAACCAGTGCCGACACCCAACACAACGTCTATTAATACTAACAGCTCTACAGTTAGTGATATAAACGGCGAAACAATTGGCAATAATTCTGGACAACAACCCCTTCCGTCTGCAATAACTCTAACGCCTTCCGTCAGTACTATTAGTTTGACGACAAATAATACAATAATCTCTTCAAATGCAAACCTTTCCGGACATACAGTCCAACCTCAACAACAGTTTCTTTTAGTGCGGACTATAATCACATCGCCGGGTCAACAGCAGTCGGGCTCTAGTCTGACAGCGAGTGGCACTCCTGTGCGACTCATCCTTCCGGCCTCTATGTTGACCCAACAGAGGCTAAACAATCCGGCCGTCAATGGAATCACAACTACTTCCTCGCCTTTAACTAATGTGACACTCAGTACTGTGAGTGCCAATAGTCTGAGCCCTAATAATAATACCTCTACTGTTGTTTCGAGCAATACTTCTGACATATTTTTGAAGACAGTTTTATCGAATTCAAACGGTAGCGGTAATTCTGTTTCGCCCCTCAGAAGTAATGTTAAGTCATCTCCTCTTCTAAACGTATTATTAGATAAAGGAAAACTTCCTGAGTTCTCGACCACAGCTGTACTCAACAATCAGATGACAGCAATACCGACGTCCGGCGCAACTTTAGTAACGCCTCAAACACCCAAAATGTATATTTTGACGACAAAGTCCCCGCTCGCCATCAAGAGTTTACCCGCCCTTCAAACACAACAACTAAACCAAACCCAATGTGTGACACAACTGAGTCCAGTCAGTAATCAAAATCAGACTCAGAATAACACATCTTTAAAAGCATGCCTTCAAAACTCTATATCATCTTCAGTAGTGGCCAACACTACAGTCACAACAACTGCAAGTAATCACTCGATTGTTACCAAACCTTCGGTTCCAAAAATCAGTGTCACCCCAACAATGAATGGCGATATCGGAACACCGGTTCACTCACCTAATAGTGTTGTCAATAGTGTTAATTCTATTAATAACATCACTAATAATGGGAATGCAGTCAATAATGTTAACCCTCCCGTTAATACGGGTTCTCCGCCCGCAACCAATTCTGTAAATGCAATCAATAGCATACCATCGAGTGATTTATCTTCATTTAAGGACATCAAAAAAGCGGTGGACGACGCGACCCGACTCTTAGCAAAAAGGCCTAATGAAAGTTCTGATGGCATCGGAACTAACAAAAAGTTAAAAGTGAATTCTGTTGTTAATTCAATACCGCCTTCGACTCACAATTCACTTTCAAATCACGACTCGGAATTAAATTCTATTCCAATAAATAATTTGACTAATAATCCACAACAAGTATTAACTAAAGCGTCAAATCTTCCGACTGTGAGTACAACGACTTTGAGTGTCGCCACAACCATAACAACAATCACTTCAAACAACAAAACCATTTGTAATACAACTAATAATATAAATAATAAAGAAAATGATTCGTCCGTTAATTCTGATGTTTTGTGTTTCGAATGTCAGTGGAATGACTGCAAAAAGTGAGTCTTTCTCTCCAAAAGAAGAACAAATTTTAAGTCATATTTACACTTAACTTCTTAACAGAACATTTAGTCGAGCGTCTGAGGTCTTCCTCCACGTCCACAACCATCACATAATGCCATCCACATTCCCTAATATAATGACTTGTCTTTGGGGCGGACAAGAAGGCACAGGTCCCGGATGTCTGTCAAAGAGGCCAAAATTTTCTCTTTTGACTCATCTTTTGGTAAAATTTTATTGAATTCTTGAAATACGTTTTATTAATAAATTTGTTTTCATTAACAGGACTTTCACTGCAATCCAAATGTTTTACAACAGGAAAATGTCCGCAAAAAGCAATTGTCTTCAGGGGGTTCGACAGCAATCACTTTACCACAACCACCGGCACATCCGGGTTACGCACATAATGCAGCACTTCTTGCTATCAAAAGACATGCAACTAATTATGTGGTCAGACATAGCCTTAAAGAAAAATATAAATCCAAAGATAACTGAAAGAAGTTAACGACTACTTATTTTATAGGAAGCGCCGACTTTACCACCGGTCACAGAATTGACGCCTTTAACTGTCAGTATTCGACTTACCTGTGCTCTTATTCTTCGTAATTTGACGGTTCACTCGAATTTTGTAAAAAGGTTTGAATACATATTTAATAAAATTTTTGATTAAAAATTTAATTTGTTTTACAGAACTCTCGAATGTTTCGAACAATATTTATGTGAGTTATGTATGTCTGATGGAAGGGATGAGTCGCGAACAATAGCCCAGTGTTTGGCTCTAATTAACGATCAGACATAACCTGACATTAACTCTATTCCATAAATCTATTGATTTAAAACCAAAAACCAAATGAATTTAAGTCTCGAATCGATGACTTGTCTGAAGAACGGAAGCGCTTTAAATCTTTTTACGATCAGTTTTTGAATCTCTGTTCACGTCATCACATTTTATTCATTATATCATTGAATTGTTATTTAATTTAATTAATTAAAAGCAACACTTTTTGTCATTTTATAAAATAAATTACGAAAAATAATTTTTAAATGAATATTAAATTATTGACAAAAATTATATTAAATGAGATTTTAATTCATTTTAAAAATAAATTAATTAAGAATTTTATATTTGAAGCACAAGTCTTCCCAAATCACTGAATTCAAGTCATGAAGACCTGTTCTCAGAGCTGAGAATGTCTTCTTCTCACACTTAGCATCGATTCCAAGATGTAAACCAATTTCTCTCTGAAGTTCAACCAATTTCTCAAATATATGGTTCGGAAGCGGAACCGGAAGAATACGACAAATGTTTATGTAATCCATTACAGAATTGAAATAATCCGAATCATTTAAATTTTGCACTTTTGGTGAAACGTTTTTTAATTTATCACTTGAATTGTCTAAAGTTTGTTCACTTTTGGTAATAGTTTTATGGCCTTTCATTGTATGTCTTTTTAAGGCCGACCTATCATTAAAGCCGAAGAAACAGACTTCGCATTTGTATTGTCTTTGGTTTTCATGTATTTTCAAGTGTCGACTCAAATCTGATTTGTGTTTAAAAGTTTGTCCGCATTTCTCACACAAACAGTTCTTCACTGAATTGTGAGACAATGAATGGGACTTCAAATAAGAATTAGTGGAGAAAGTCTTCGGACACAAATCACAGCAATATTTCGATCCACTCTTTCGGTGAAGTTTTTGATGTTTTGCGAAATTAGAGTTTTGACGAAATGTTTTGCCACAAATCCCGCACTCAAATGGATATCGATTTGAATGAATATATTTGTGTTCAGTCAATGAAACCTTTCGACAGAAGACTCGCTGACAGACATCGCATTCAAATCCTTTACTTTTCGACATTTTTGTCCTAATTTTCAATAAAATCCGTTTCTTATATTCGATCACAAAATTTGATAATTTGTTGGTTTATTCACTTATTTTCACTTTTTGTGTTTAAATCCTTATTACAGTCAATACCCGTTATTCAAACACTCAATTATTTTGAAGTGATTTTACAGTGAATTCTTGTTCAGACTCTAAGATTCTGAAAGATTCAGCGAAATATACTTTTGATTAAACTTTGTTATCATTTGTTCTTTACTACTCTATTATTCTATAAGTTTTTTGAATTAACGATTAATTGTTAACTAAATCTCAGAGTAAACGATATAATTTTAGTAATAATAATAATAATAATTTGATAACTTATTATTCGCTGATAATTTCCTAGAATTGATAAAATGTTTTATTTGTTTTCTTCCTTTTGAATGAAATTTAGAAATATTTATAATTTCAAGAAATTCTCAAATAATTAGTATTTTTGTTAATCTTTATATCAAATCTAAATATTAGTTTAAATATAAGATTTGTTAACATTTTATTTGAAATTTTCCTTTTGAGAAGTTTTCATAAAAAAATAGTTTAGAAAACACTTTCATTAAAAGTTTCAAAAACTAATTAAAATAGAGTTAAATAAAACAATATTTCAGACATTCTTTTAATAATAACTTATTGTTTATTTTATTTAAGAATTTAAATATAAATAAAACTTAATGGAAATGATATAAATTGTGACAATTATTACCACTTTTTTATCGATTATTCTTTCCTTAAAATCAAATATAAATTTAATGCCATTTATTTGTTATAAAATATTCTAAACTTTTTGAAAATAAAATTTCATTGAAAACAAAATTGTTTTAAAATCAAAACTAAAAACAATTTTTGTTGAAATAAAAGAGGTTTTACTGCAAATAATGTTTAAATGAGAACAGATTTGTGAACAGACTTTAGAGATATTCATAAAAGAGTCCAAATGTTGGCAAATGTATAGTAAATACGCATTCATTGGAGTATTCAATACATCGAAGTATTAAATGATTTATAATCTGAGAAAATAAGATATTTTTGTTATAATAATTGTATTTAATATTATAGTTATGGCGTTAAACTCCAAACTCTTAAATAAGAGTTGACATCAAAATTACATTTGATTTTAATTATTATTATTTAAAGTATTGATTCTTTCGTCTCTGATTTCTCTTTAATTTAAGTGTTTTATAATTCAAACAAATGTTTTGATTAAACAGTTTTTGTGAAAATATTAATTAAATCTGAATTTTATTATTAAAAGCTATAAAAAGTGATAGACTTTAGTGTTTGACATCATTTTAATGTCTGACTCTTATTATAAAATTAGTATTCATTTGTTTATTTACTAAAATAATATTAATTTAAATTTAAATTCATTTGAATTTTTGAAAACATTTTATTGAATATAATTGCAATCAATTGAAACAAAAGATGAGTCGATCGGAAGGTTTAGTTCAAAGACGAATAGTGAGCAACAGTTCCGCCAACGATAAGACCAATCACTGCAATAACTCAAACGATTTGGTCTCAAATTCAGATCCGAAGACCAGTCATAATGACTTTTGTGATGAAGACAACGACTCTAAAGAGACCAGACTTACACTTATGGAAGAGGTTCTCCTCTTAGGACTCAAAGATAAAGAAGTATTTCATTTGAATCTTTATTAGAAAAGTGACAAATAATTAAATGTCTTCTCAATGGATGTCTTAGGGTTATACCTCTTTTTGGAACGATTGCATCTCTACAGGTCTTAGAGGTTGTATTCTAATAGAATTAGCACTTCGAGGAAGAATTCATTTGGAAAGAGTTGGACTCAGAAGAAGGTCTCTCTTATTGAGAAAAGTGTTATTTAAAAACGGATCCCCGACTGGAGACGTATTACTCGATGAGGCCCTTAAACACATTAAAGAGACGGAACCGCCCGAAACGTTACAAAATTGGATCGACTATTTGAGTGGTGAGTCGTCACAAACCCTATCCTTTTAGATGTAAAACAAATGATTTGGTTTTTAGGCGAAACGTGGAATCCTTTGAAACTTCGCTATCAATTGAAAAATGTTAGGGAAAGACTCGCAAAGAATTTAGTCGAAAAAGGAGTCTTAACCACTGAAAAGCAAAACTTCCTTTTGTTTGATATGACAACTCATCCATTAGTGGACAGCGGCTCCAAAAGTAAATTAATTAAGAAAGTTCAAGACTCTGTCCTCTCAAAATGGGTGAACGATCCGCACAGAATGGATAAACGTTTGCTCTCTTTAATACTTTTGGCTCATTCTTCGGATGTTTTGGAGAATGCATTCGCGCCGTTGTCTGACGACGACTATGAAGTGGCGATGAAAAGAGTCCGCGAATTATTGGACTTAGATATGGAGGCCGAGAGTCAAAAGTCAGGCGTCTGTGAACTAATGTGGGCCGTCTTCGCTGCGTTCCTCAAATAATAACTTTTGTATAACTCTTTTAATTTTCGCTAATAATTCAAAATTCAGAAAAAAATGTCAAAAGATTTGCCTTTTTATTAGACATCAATGAAATATATGTAACGATTCCTATTACGGGTGTCGTCCCATATATTGTTTGTTGATTTGCTTAAGCCTTTCCCTCCGAACAACAATTTATTTCAATTGATTTTAAGTTAAAATTAATTTTATTTTTATCATAAAACAGTTATTTATTAATTTCGGGACCATTTCTCACAATTATTAAAACATTTTATGCTCTTTTGAGTGAGACTTCCATTTCTTTATATGAATTCCAAATAATTCCAAAAACTTTATTTTAAAATTTTAAAAAATCCAATAAATAATTAGTAAAATAACAAATCAGATATCGTTTCGAACAAAAAATGGCAAAAAATATAAACTTTAAAAAGGAATCAAAAGATAAAATACTTTGATTTATAACATAAAGTCTTAAAATTTCCAAAATTAAAATAATCCACAAAAAAATAGTTAATTTGGGGTCAAATACTTTTCTCTAAAAAATAGGATTAATTGCAGTCCTGAGACGCCAACGATTTGATGATACATTTGACGGATTCCGCATCAAATGAGATGTTGTCTAAGTCTACGAAACCTACTTTTGATCTCTCATTCTTTGCCAACCACTTTCCCGGAGGGTTTCCTTCCATTCTAAGAATAAGGACTGTTTCTCCTTTCCGTACGAAAAGGTCATATCGATTACCCCTATGGTCTTCTTTAACAGTTCCTGCATTGACGGGAATCTCATCTCCGTTGAGATTAAACTTCTTTTTTAGTTTAATTGCTTTGAGATTTCGTTTTCTATTAAATGAATCAAATTTTTGTTCGGTTTCTGCAATTTGTTGAGACTTTATTTCATTATTGGTTTCGGAGAGATTATCGTCTAAAGAAATGGTGGAACCGTTTGAATCATTACTATCACTATCTCTTTCGAAGGGCAGCACTTCATAAATGCGTTCCTCTTCACAATCGCTGAAGTCGTCAATTGTATTGTCTTCATAATAATTGTCGCAAATGTAAGTCTGATCTGATCTATGAGTGCGGCCGTCGTCGTAGTCATCGATTCCCTCATAAATATCGGAATGATTTGAATCGTAATCTTCATTATCGAGACTACAATATATTCCTTCACTGCTGTCCACAGAATCGTTGTACAGTTCATAACCATTGGGTAAACGACTATCAATTTGTGGCGGCGCTGTTGTTGGAAGAGTTGGAAGTGTGTCCTCATAATAATCTTCATTTGGTTCGGGAGGCGGTAAAGGAGCCGGAGGTCTGAATTTCAATTTTGGCGGTTCTGGAGGTTTTCGGGTCGGTTTTATTGGCTTTTGATTGGCATTAAAGTTGACATCCGATGACTTCAATTTCTTCATTCTTTGTTTTTCACTGTTTTGAGCACTGATTCGACGAATTGATAATAATTTACTTCTTTTTAAAAATGATTTGAAAGCAGTTTTAGATTTATTTGTGTTTTGTTTGACATTCGAGTCGTTGGCTATATTTGGAACAGACTTTTGACTCAAAGCCTCTTCTTTTGGTTCATATGTTTGACAGATAACTATTTGATCTGTTTTTGGCAAAATTTGTGAAGATTTGGGATTTCTTTCGTTTGAAGTCAATTCTTTAAATTCTTTGGTCAGGGATTCGATCAAAGAATTTGGTCGAAAACCCGCATCACTTATAGTCTTGAGCTCATCATTCGGTCGAACACTTCCCTCAGAGTACTCAACACTTTTATGCTTTTGTAAACTTTTTCGCGGTAAAGGAATGGGAGGGTTCGGAAGGTTCGGAAGGTGTAGTGGGTTCGGACCCACAAACGAATTGGTTCCCTCGCATTGAATACTGACCAGTGATCTGAGGAATGGCGACACTTTTATGTCACAACTTTGGATCGGTTTCGGAGGTCTCGGAATCATTCGATAACTTCTGTGGTTAATAAAGCTGTCACTCGAGTCAACTGAAAAGCCTTTGGATTCCTCCCAATTGGTTGACGACAACTCCAAAGGCTTTACTCCAATAATCGGTTGGTTTTGAAAAAACAATTTGAGTGACCGAACATTTCCTGTATTGGAATCTTCAGTGAAGTCATCAGTGAAGTCATCCTCGTCTTTGTCCGAACATTTATTTCCGTTTAAATCCATTAATTTTCTATTGAATTACTTCCA
>JAQIXI010001237.1:0-14804 GCA_034700165.1 Galumnidae sp. Gr-Ori-00277 | reverse complement strand
TTATTATTCTGAATTCAGTTCATTTGTGTCCATCACTGATTGTCAGCCCATATCTGATAATTGGAGTGTTGTTATGTCACCTCAATTATGCTTATTCTGCAAATCTGTTGGTTTTGTTTGCATTCAAACAGTTTTAAGTATATAAAAGAATCGCAAAAATAAGTTCACAATTGAAATGTCTTAAAACTCGACACAATTTTTCTTTTGTTTTTGAATTTAATCACTTAATTGCGGAGAAAATTTATTTTTAATAACATTTTGGGGGTCTATTCGGTGGATATCTTTGCATAAACTCTACACAAATGTATTATTAATTAAATGATTAAATTATAATTTAATTCTTTTATAAAATTAAACCATTTTTTCCTCAAAAGTTTGAGTTTCTTCTGAAGAGAAGACAATTATTTTATAATTTGAATGCGAACTAAATTAACAAAATTAACACAAAAGTCAGTCTCTTTTGTTGAAAATCATTTCAGCAGTCATTCAGTTATGAAATATTTGTATTAAAAACAAATTTTGGAAAATTATTACCGAATAAAAGCCTTTCGAAGAATTTCCTTAAATTAATTGCTTTGCATTAAGAACTGGAAAAAAAGAAGTTTTAGATATTAATTGAGTTTTTATTCTTACCCTTACATAAAGAGTCGAAAAGTCCAAAGTGAACAGCAATTGTCATACCTGAGCGTCATTTTTATATTTCTTTTCCCATGCATTTCAGAGTTGCTGTTCTTTTAATATATTTTCATTGATTGCGTAACGCCTGAAGGCTTTGGATGCACAGCACAGGCATATAATTTTAAGGACGAGTAGCACATTCTTAACTTTTGCTTTTAGTGTGAGTTAGAAATACGTAACGTTAGTATAAGCTTATCATCGAAACATCGAAAATAAGTATTTAGGAGTATAGGAGTGACACCCAAACACTGCCCCAAAGCCATAGCCCGCTCTCTATTTGGCCTAAAGTTCCGAAATTCAAATCGTATTCTAAATTATGATTTTATTTTTGGCCTAACTTTCAATAAATGTCAAACAAAATCAAAATTTTAGGATTTATACCAATATTTTCAACAAAAATAACCCAAAAATACAATTCGAAGAAATTGTGTACAAAATTGTCATTAAAATTGAAATTCTTTAGTAATTTTAGTGACAAAAAGAGAGAGAAAGAGTATAATTTGAGTGAAGAGAACGTAAGTGAGGTAGTCTTCTCTCTACTATAAATTGGGACCCATTAATGACTTTAATGCAAACGCCTTTTCCGCTGCACAGATTAATTTCGTTTCGCACAAAGGAATGCTTTCATCACAAGTTATACCACATATCCATTCAATATAGGCTTTAATGGTTTAGAAAACCAATCAAATGAGATGTGAATTCTCTCTTAAATTACTTTTAGAAAAAAAACTTATATTTACTTAAAATAGAGAAATACTTAAAACACTCATTTGTCTCAAACCTTTTTACTCATTTTCACAAAAAATGTGATCTCATTCTGAACTGATTTTTTTGACCAAATTTTTTCTTTATTTTCTTTTAATTTTTGTTTTTAAATCCTTTTTTGACTGAATTTTGATTAACTCTTTTCAGGTCGTGATTAAGATATATTCAAGAGTCTTGTGCTCTGATGTCGAGTATAAAACACTTTCGATTACGAATCAAACGACGAGTAAAGAAGTCGTTCGAATGCTTTTACATAAGTTTCGACTCAAACACAGAGATCCCAATCTTTTCTACTTAACTCTTGAAGTTTGGATCAGACAAACGGGTATGTGTTATATGTAATGCGTTATATATTACAAAAAGTGGATTAACGACAAACTCAAAGCACTTTTTAATTATTCAATGGATTACTGAAAAAATTGTGTGAAAACATTTCATTAATCATTCGTTGAAATGAATTTATTACTGAAAAGGGAAGTCATTAAAAGTTTCAGATTATGAAAATGAACGCCTTTTTAGTGACTTTCAGATGTTTTTATTATATATTGAATGAAAGGCAAAACCCTTTAAATGGAATTCGAAGAATAATTTAGTGATAAAACGCAAGAAATACATTTGAAAAATAAATGAATCGGAATTTAAAGACAGAGTAAAAGTGTGTTGAATAGAACCTGATTTCAATGGTATTGTTCGACCTCTAAAATAGTGTGTATTTCATGAGAAATACAAACTTTTTTAGTCAATAGAAAAATAGATAATTTTTTCAGTTCAATGAAATCAGATCGTAAGCACTGGTCTGAAACCAGTGCTTTCTTTACAGAATTATTACATAAAAAGGACGACTTCTTCATTCATCCCAATCCTGTCGAACAACTCGTATACAAAAACTCGAATTCTTTTAAAAAATATTTTCGCTCAGATTTTGATTCACTTTCTTTCCATTCATTTCATTCAAGTTTTTTATGAATTGCTATTTGTGTCAAAATATGTGTAAATATTTTGATTCGATTTGATGTACAAAAAAAGTGAAATTCGTTTTTGAGTCTTAATTAAAAGATTTTTTTATTGATTAAACATTAATTGAGTTTAGATTTAGTGAAACACAAAACTAGGATTCAAACAATTAATGTGTTTATCAGACTCTTATCAAACCTTAAGTTATAATCTTTTGATTTTAATTAATATAAGGCTTTAATGGTTTGGACTCAAATTAAAAACGAATACAAGACTTGTTCTGCCATTAGTTTATAAAAAACAGCGATCAGACCCTCATTGCACTCATTGAATATCATCAAACTTTTCAGTAGCGACTATGGCTATGACCAAGTTTGTTTCAATTGAGGAAATTTAGTTTAACTTTAAATTATAACTGAAATATCAGATAATAAAATCTTGTTATCAAATATTGACACTAATTTATAATTTTATAGCAATTTTATCATGGTGATTTTATTTGATGAGGAATAATAAAGAGTCACTCATTGCGAGAGTCATCTAAAACTTAGAGCAAACTTTTGGCAGTTTATACTTCATTTGATTAGAAATATGAAACGAAGTGAGAAAAATAAGATAACAACTATTTTAATGGGTTTTAGGAATCCCTATCCGGAGTGTTATGGTTTTGGACGACGACACGAGTCCAGCACTGCTTCAGTCATGTTATCCTCAAAAGGATTTAAAGTAATATTTAAGGAAATGATTCAGAAATGACTAAATAATTAAATAATGATTTGTTTGTTTAAATTACAAAAAAGGTTTTCACTAATGACTCGATGTGGAGGTCTTATAAAGATCTACGACAGCTGTCTTATGTCAGGGGTAAGCCTATACTAATAACCATATTCTGAGTCATTTCTTCTTATTAAGTGACGTTTCGTTTATTTTTAGTCACTTTACAAAAGTCTTCTTCTGTCGGACCGAACGACTGTCGAAGAGTTGATTCAACTTCTGCTCAACTGTTATAACCTGAATGAGTGTCCATCAAAATTCGCATTATATGAAGTCTGTCCGTCCCGTAAATGTATGTATCGGTTATCTGTTTATTGTCAGTCATTTCCAATTGTTTTACAAAATAAATAATTCGTTTGTTTTTTATTATGTGTTTATTGTTTGTATCGATAGGCGAACGGAAATTGAATTACAATGAAATACCTCTGGCCATACAGTCTCAGTGGCCAAACCCCGACATATATGTGTTTCAATTGAGACAGAATTGTGAAGAATACCAAAAAAGGAAACGAGAGGTTTGTTTGCATTTCTTGCTTTCGTTTTCTTATCAAATATCTAAGTTCTCAAGTATTTAATCAAATGTTTATAAATTGAATGAACTCATAGTTACCCTGGACTAAAACGTTAGACCGCTCAGGAAATGTCATGTTTCATCTCAAGACCAGAGATGAGGTCAACTCTAAATCAATACATTCGCCGACATTAAAGCCTTCGTTCAATAACTTCGAAAACTATTTCTATATTTGATTTTAAAAAAATAACATTTTTCAAAACAAATGAAAGACTAGTCGTTATCTCAAATTCATAGAAACAGTACAACAAATATTCGATCGAAAAATTCAAACAAACATTTTGTTATTCTGTTCTTTCCTTTTCTAAAATTTTTCCCTTAGAATGACTTCAAAAAAGTTTCAGTTATTAAATAACTTGATTTTTGTCAACTCTTTCTTAAAACAAACATTAAAATCATCACAAATTAAAGTGAATTTTATTTTTAGTTAAATTTTTTGAAAATTCAAAAAAAAAAAGGAATTTTTTAATTAAATTTATTTTCTGTTTAAATGAATTTGAGATTTGATAACATTTTCTATTAATAACTGTTTCACTCATTTCTATACTTATATGAATTGAACAATCATTCAAAATAATGATGTATTTGAATATTATGTAGATTTTTATTCATTAGATTTTTTTTCTCATTCCTTATAATTGGATTCTTTACTTTTATTTTTTATTTTATGACTAAAATCTGTAAATTTGGATAAAAATTGATTTTTGTATAAAGCATTTCAAATGTGTTTTTAAGAAAAGAGTTATTAAAGTTATCGAAATATATATTAAATAAAATTTTATGTTTACATAAATTGAATTCTCTATCGATTATTAATCAATTAACGTATGATTTACTTATCATTTGCCATAATTTAAACATAATTTTTCATTAGAAGTTCGATACATATTTGGGAAACAAAATTAATTAAAGAAATGTTTTCTTCAAAATTAACGGAAAATATAATAATAATATTCATTGAAATGTAACGGAAAAACACTTAAGCAATAACTCCCACATCATTTTAATCGATATCTAAAGTCGCTATAAATTAAATCAGTTTTAAAATATAATATTTATTTAGTGATAACTAAAGTGCTCTCATTTTGAACCATAAATTAGTGGTACTATCAATGATCACAACTTTGAGTTTCAATGTCTGTATATTTCAAATTGCATTCTCACGATTTCATATGAATATAAAGTTTAGTTTAGTTTACAATTTGAAAACATTGGAACTCAAATACCAGATGTTTCCACGAATTTTCTTTGAATTTTTCTCCTTTTATAAAGAATTTGATAAATTTCCTTATCTCTAATCAAACAATAAATAGATTTATTCGAAATAAATTATTTGCAAAACATCTCAAAATATCAAAGAGTAGTCAAAAAATTCTCGATTCGATCCAATTATAGTTTTTTTCTTTTCTTATCTCTTTTTTCAATTATTTTATCTATTGTTCGATGAATTATAAGTAGTCTATTAACTACTATATCAACACAAAAGGCTAACTATTATCAGAGTAAATGGCAAAAAGTTAATTAAGAAGTGGCAATATATACAATTTTTCTAGGATAGATTTCTGATTTGGCAACTTCTACTTAGATTTCTAGTTAAAAAGTGACTAAGAACATTCATAATTTATATCTTGTGATTAATGATAAATTGCAAAAATATTTGTAAAAACATTGATTCGATTGATTTCATTCATTTCTCATCAGAAATATTGTTAATAATTAAAATTTTTGGTGATTTAATCAATAAATTATGAGAGAATCAAAGGAGAGTCGAATCACTAAAACTTTTGATTTCATTGGTTTTTCTTATTTCTAAAATCTTATGCAAATCATTTTTCACAAGTATTTTGAAATTGTGCATGCTAATCATAATAAACTGCTATCACTGATATCATTACACTCACAAATCAGTGGATTATATGACCAAGGATATTCTTTTTTTTTAATTTTCCAAGACTTTGATCAAATATTTTTTGAATGAGCAGTACATCAATCGTTGATTATAATGTCATTCAAGAGTTAACTGCATAACGAGTTATTGGATGAGCTCTTCATTCAATTAATTTAAAATTTGAAATGTCCTCCAAAACTAAAATAAATATTTAAATGAATTGTTGGCATTCGCTTCAAATATAGTCAAAAACTGTTTTTGTTATAAATTCCTTAATATTTGAGTGCAATCTTTTATATCAATTATGAAGAAAATCAGAGTTTAAGTAAACTCTTTAACAAAATATTGAAATATTAGAATAGATTTCAACACTTCTTTTGATAAAATGAATTCCAAACAAACTTTTAAAACAATTTTTTGATAAAATAATTGCATTTATGAGTATAAATCAGTTGAGATAAATTGAAGAGAGGACTTATTAACTAATATTTGATAAACGATTAAACTAGGACAAATATAGATAAAGGTTTATCCATTTTCTTTGTTAATAAGACTTTTTTTTGTCCAAAAAAAGGTCTCATATTATTGTTTATAAAATAAATTATCGAAAAGTAATAAAAGAGAAATTAATTTGAGACCAATTTATACACTTTTATGTTATGTCCATAACTTATGGAAAACAATTTATTGAAATTTGTAGACAATGTTTGTTATAAAATTGCTTTTCTTAGGAAAAAAGTTTATTTCACTTAAAAAATTGATTTTAAATTCCAATGGATTTGATTTCATTTAATTTTCATTAAATGATTCTAATATTAAAGACATCAAAATTGTTATAAATTTAGTAAATTATATAAAATATTTTACAGAAAAACTAATTGACAATTCACATGACCCCAATGAAAATCACCAGGGTACTGTCAATGTAGAATCATTAACTTGAAATAGAATTTGAAAATAAAATATTAATTAATAATAATATAATGTTTTAAATCGAAATTTTTGCCAATTTTGGGATTTTAAGTAACAATTGTTATCAATACTCGCAGTGAGTATTGGCTTTCTTTGTATATAAAATATTGTTTTTTTTTGAAAACTCACGAAAATATTTTATTAAAAAATTTAATCGAATAAAAACATTTTGTAACGAAAGGCAATATTAGATTAAACTTTGAATTTCGGAGAATTTTGTGATTTTATAAAATTAGCGCAATTATACCATTCGATGACATTCTTAGAAACTCAGTTAAAGTATAGTTTTTGTACTTAAATTTTATAAATTTTGTAAAATATTAATTTTAGTGAAAATTTAATACATAAAACTATTATATAAATTACTGTTTGTCCCGATTTGTATACTTTAGAGGTAATAATAAAGATTTTAAGAATTTTGTCGGTTGTTATGGTCATAATAACAGGTTATTAAGGACACCCCTTGTGATCGACCCGTTATTTTAAACCTTTAAAGGATCGATCGGTTTTTAGTAATTCAATTAATATACTTTAATTTAATTAAATTAATTAATATTCAAATTAAACAAATTTTTCGGTCAATAGAATTAAAAAATATTAACGTTTGGAAACATAAATGTGTGACAATTGACACGAAAATTGATTCATTCATTTATATTAAAAATTTATTAAAAACTAAAATGATAATCACATGTTTCGGTCATATTTGACCCCTACTCACTCTAATTATTGAAATATAAGAAAATGAAAATCAATTTTATGTGACATTTAATAGCGTTAACACATTATTATTAGTGGTTAAGGGATTGAGGTTTCGGTTTGGAAAACAAACAGAAGAAAAGTTATCAATCATTAATCAATCGCTTAAACGACACTTTAATTATTTATAAAATTCATGTTTTAATTTTATCTTGGCTGTGTTATTTATGTTTCCAAGATACTGTCTGTTGTTATAATAACCTGTTATTATGATCAGCTCTGATGACAACATTTTGTTATGAACACGAGGGAACAAGGTAATTTAAATCAATTTAAATTCTGTGAATTTAGAAAAAACTAAAAATACTTTTTGTTTTAATGTTTTAAATGAAAACCATAAAAGTTGTGCCGAACATAAAAATATACCCTTTTTTTGTAATTTTCATTTAAAGTCAGACCTGAATTAAGTAAAAAAGTGTTTACTCGAAGTAAACAATAGTTCTTAAAGAGAGTCCGGAATGCATTAAATCAAAGGCTTCTCCGATTTGATCTAATTTTCTGGTGTGAGTCACGAACTCGTCGACCATTAATTGTTTGTTTAGATACTGTTCAACCAGTTTGGGAACACTGGATCTACTCTTCCATCCGCCAAAAGCTGTACCTTTCCAGACTCTACCGGTCACTAATTGAAAGGGTCGGGTACTGATTTCTTGACCACTGGCGGCCACGCCTTCAATCAAATCATATATTAATTACTAATTTAATTAAAATGCATTTAATACCGATTATAACAGAAGTGCCCCAACCCTTATGACATGATTCGAGTGCAGCTCTCATTGTATGTACATTTCCAATACATTCAAAGGTATAGTCGAGCCCTCCGTCAGTCATTTCAATCAGAACCTCTTGAATGGAACGGTTGTGATCTTTAGGATTAACGAATTCATTGCACCCAAACTTCTTCGCCATTTCAAATTTCTCGGGATTTATATCGATTCCAATGATTCGTTTTGCACCTCTCGTTTTACAGCCATAGGCCACAGCCAGACCTACTGTTCCCAACCCCCAAATGGCACAATTACTTCCTTCTTCGACATTAGCGGTATTGACAGCGGCTCCAAATCCGGTCGATATCTTAAAGAATAGTTAAAATGAATATTTCATTTCATTAATAAAGAACTGACTCCACATCCGAGAAGACAGACTTTGTCGAGAGGGGCCCTCTCATCCACTTTAGCCACAGATATTTCCGCGACAACAGTGTATTGGCTGAAAGTAGACGTTCCCATAAAATGATATAAAGTCTGTCCTTTGCACGTAAATCGAGAGGTTCCGTCTGGCATTAGACCCTTTCCCTGAGTATCTCTTATTTTGGAGCAGACATTTGTTTTTGGACTTTTGCAGAATTTACAGTCCCCGCACTCCGGGATGTATAGAGGGATGACGTGATCTCCTGCTTTAACCGAAGTGACGCCTTCGCCAACACTTTCAACGATACCTCCACCCTCGTGACCCAAAATGCAGGGAAAGGTTCCCTCGGGATCGAAACCATCGAGAGTGTAGGCATCGGTGTGACAAACGCCAGTGGCTAGGATCTTTATTCTCACTTCACCTCTTTTTGGAGGCGCGACAGTAATGGTTTCAATGGAAAGGGCACTCTTCGGACTCCAGGCAACGGCTGCCAAACAATCGATTGACTGAAAATAAATTTCATAAATTTTTATTTATTTTGAATTAATTATTGCATTAATAAATACCTTTCCGTTTGTATCTCCGGAAGACATTATTATCAAATGGTTTATATATAAACTGTTAAATAAAAGAATTTATATTAAGAATTTTAACCTAGCACAATTATAACACAATTAATTATAAAATAAACTTTTTGTTTATATTTTTAAATTCTCAAATAATTTGTAATTTGAGAACTGATTTGAAATGAACTTAAATATTGTAAACTAATTATTAATTAATGAGTATTTTCTCAAATTATAAATAATTTTTAAAAATTATTTTAGAGAATTGAATGGATTTTTCGGATCATAATTTATATAATTTTGTTATCGAGAGATAAGAAGTGAAGGACAGACAAATTCGCACTCATTTTGAACTATAATTATAATTGATTTCAATAATTAAATTGTTAGCAATAAGTCATTTATAACTCATTTGTGGACCAAAATCTAATGTCAGTCTAAAAGTCATCAAAATTTTCCGAAAAGTATTTTATTTTTTATAGTAAACACCTCTTAAGTGTTGACAACAATTTCTTTTAAAACGAATTTCAATTCAATTGAAATAAAGTCTGAATTTAATCGTTTTATTAGAATTTATAATTTAATAAATGTTTGTTAGAATAAGGAATGAATAAAATCGGTATTAATTAATATCTAATTTAAATGAGACTCAAAAATAGTTTCTTAAAATGAGTGTCCTTTTAGTCTAAACAAGAAAATATGGTCAGACATAAGACATACCAAAGAAATGACGGATTTCTATAAATGAACCCAAAAATGGATTAAAAGTGTTTCAATATTTCAATATTTAGAGAAAACTGAATGAAATCCAAAGCATTAAATTAAAAATAATAAACAATTGAAATGAGTTTTTTTGAAGAGTTTTGGCGAAGAAGTGTCTCATATGTTATGAAAGCATATGATGTGTGGACTGAATGAAAGCGCAAACTCTCTCTTTTGGATCAGATTTTGGACTCTTTTCTCATTGCAGTGAATTTAATGCATTGTTTGTAGTGTTTGGGGTCTGTATTGAGGACTGTGTGGGGACTGACAACGACTGAAAACGACTGACAACAGTACTGACGACAGTAAACGCATGTCCGACACTTTCAACAGAGAATCTCAGTTTATGTTTAGACTCTTTCATCAATAATAGTCTTCTTTTCTCCATAAAAGAGAATTTGAGACAATATCTGCAAACAAGTACTCAAAAAGTGATTGTTTTTCGGTTTCTTCACAACAATTTAATCAATGATTGCAAACTGTTTGCCATTTAGTGAACGTAAAACTGACCGCATCTTCGGTTATAACCCTCACAAAAGTCGTGAACTAAGAAAAACTTTTCTCTAATGAATTGATATCTGTTTTCAAATAAATTAGTTTTAAATAAAGGCTTTTATTTTTTGGTTCAGTTTTTGCTTTCGTTTTAAATAATGTCCTCTTATTTAGTCTGCAATGAGTTCTTAATTGCAATAATTTTAATACTTTTGAATAACGGTTTTGTTATCAACCATTCGTTGCAAATGCCTTCGGAACGGATCCGAAGGGCCGCTACGGCCAGAGCTGAACGGCTTTGGGATTATGGGGTCATTCCTTATGAAATCGAAGCCAATTTCAGTGGTTTGTATTCATTCCTTTCAACTCTTTTCCATTAATGATATGCTGTGCGAAGGAGACCACAGGGCTCTCTTCAAACAAGCGATGAGGCACTGGGAAAACTACACCTGTGTCAAATTTGTTGAAAGAACTCCAGAACATCCCAATTATATTGTCTTCACAGAGAGGCCGTGTGGGTGAGTACAGACACCACTCCGTCTTCTCTTCTCTTAAGTTATAAATAGAATCGATTTGAAGCCAAAACTCGTTTCCAATAATTTATTGATTACTCTTTACTTCAGGTGCTGTTCTTTTGTCGGTAAGAGAGGTAACGGTCCTCAGGCCATATCTATTGGCAAAAACTGTGATAAGTTCGGGATAGTTGTGCACGAATTGGGACATGTGGTGGGCTTTTGGCACGAACACACCCGACCCGATAGAGACGAAAACGTCCAAATTGTTACCAAAAATATTATGTCTGGTATGAGTCGTTTGGCAACACTTTGTCGTCACAACTAATGATGTGTTTGTCTGTGCAAAAGGTCAGGAATATAACTTCAATAAACTGACCGAAGAAGAGGTCAATTCTTTAGGTCTTCACTACGACTTCGACTCAATAATGCATTACGCCCGCAACACTTTCTCCAAGAGCACATATCTCGACACTATTCTCCCTCAAGAAGACCCTAATTCTAAAACTCGACCAGAAATCGGCCAAAGAGTTAGACTCAGCAAAGGAGACATCGCTCAGACGAAAATGCTCTACAGATGTCCTAGTAAGTCATTCAATACTCATTCCATTGCTCTGCCATTAGAGGACTGTCTTAAACACATTTCAAAATTTAAAATTAATTGAAAATATGTTTAAAATTGCGTTCAATTATTACTGAATTTAACGCCATTTTTCTAATAGATTTGAATTTAAGTTGAATTGAATTTTCAAATCAAGTCTTTTGTCGATTCGATTGAAAGTTAAACACAAAGAATATTCTTAACTCAAATCTATTAGAAAGTGATTAACAAAAATGTATTTTTAGTCACGATTTGCGAAATGGGATTTCAGGTCTTCTTTTGCCCGACTTTTGGCTTACATTTTATTGTATTTATTGATTCTTAAAGTCTAAACCGCTTTTGATTAAAAGTGAACCGAAAATGCAATAAAAGTTTGTCCTCAATCCTATTAATCATTAAACTTTGCCTTTAAATCAATAATGAGCTAAACTTTGCGTTAGTCTTAACCAAAATAACACTTTTGAAAGCAATAAATTCTGAGTCATCGATACAAACAAATTATTTGATTGTTTATATAAAACTCGTAAAACTTTTTGGAATAATTGCAATCAATTTCTGATTATAATGAGTACTCCTTTTAGTCTTACTCTCAACTCATCTCAAATATAAACAACTGAACGGAAACCACAAAATTCTCGTTTTCTTTGAAATAATAATAATTTTTCATTTTTATTATAAATCATTCAATAATTTTGTGAATTTAAGTCAAAATCCATTTTACTTCTAATGACTCACAAATAGTCACAAATCATTAAATTTTTATATTTTCGTTGAAATATTTCACAATTTTTTAATTATTTTAATTCTTTTTTTTGAAAGAAAGGAATTTTAATCACCAAAAAAAGAATAATTTCTCGACTTTCCAATCTATTTAAAGCATCTTGCTAAAACGAAGTTACTCCGATATTTGATCTATATAAATAATTGAATACTAACTAATGATGTATTTCTGATGCATTTAATAAATTGATTATGAGATTCACTTTTAATTACAATTGAATTCAAAATAAAATCATCTTGTTAAAATTGGATCTAGATAAAAATAAGATTCGAAGAAATAGTTAATTGAATTGCATTTAAAAATTTCTGTTAATAAGAAGAAATTATAATAATTAGAGATTCAAACTAATTATAATTTAGAATAAAAAAGGACACTAAACACTGTAAATCACCAAGGTTTATTAGATTTTAAAATGATTCACATTTTTTTCTTAGAAATTCATTGAAATGAAGAAAATTTTTAATTTAGTGATTTCTAAATACAAATTTTGTTAAACAGATTTGACTCTAAAACTAATTTTTTAAAGAAAACATAAAATATTTTATATTAAATAATATTTTTAGTCTAAAATGTATTTATAGTAATAAATATAAGTCAATATTAATACTAATAATAATTGAAATCATTTTTATCGAAAGATTAAATTTTTCAGTTTTTTTTCTCTTTTATTATATTAAGATAATTATGATTCTAGTCTTGTACTCAATATTTTCTCTAAGAATCCAAATATAAAGCCTTCGTTAGACATCACGTCTCAAATCTCATCGCATTTATAACTCTTTTATAGAAAACATATTCAGCCAAAAATGTTTTGTTGGAATAACTTTACAATTGTGTTGTTATTATTATCTCACTTTTCATCAGAATTTTTGTTTAATTCTAATGAATTGCACTAAAATTAAATTTCTTTCAAATATGTCGGACAAACTCTTATTAAGTTATAACTTAATACCAGTGATGGACAGAAAATAAACGTTTGAGTCTTTGGCTCACAAATCCTTGACTCGTCAGAAGGTTTTTATTTTATTGTTTTTGTGTTACTCCCCCTCCACTTGCAATTCCTGGTTATATCTTTATTTAAATAAATGGTTTTTATGCCTCTTTTTATCATTAATTTTGATTAATTTGCGTGACTTTCGTTTGTATTTAAGTAAAGCAAATGTTTTTCTTTCTTAAAATCACAAATTATTCTCTGAATTATAATATTTATAATTAAAACGTTTTAATTATCAGAAACTTTGATTAATCAGTTTTAAGATAATTTTCTTTTTTGAGTTGTATTATTCAGAGTATAAGTAAAGTAAATTTTTAATCTAATGTCGAAGAAAACTGTTTAAGAAAAACAAATATTAGTTTAATTTATTGAATAACAATTTTTCAAAGTTTGTGCCAAAGGTTTGAGAATTAATTCTTACAAAAAATCATTTAATTATAGACTTTAAGTTATGATTCTTTTGATTTACATTATCACTAATTTATGATCTTTTCGTCTGAAATGATTTAATGTTTATATTTCTCAATGAGTTATGAATTAAACACACTTTTTATATATTTATTTGTCGATAAAATTATTATTTTAATCGATTTTTTTGAATTTTGACCCGAAATTAGAAAAATTTTTAAAACCGATTCTATACTTTTGAAAGAATGCTTTCAATTTTGAATCCTTTAATTTCCAAATCAAGTCATTCAGTCATTCACTTGCGATAAGATTTTCAGTTATCGGTTCATAAAAATAAAATTCTTTATGAATGGAAACACTTTTATCCTTATAATGGGCACAGAAGTCGCACCCCTGGCCTACCGCCAAAGTTGTGCCCAAATGTATTTTAATGTACTCCAAGTGATATTCAAGGTCTTCGACCTCAACAGCCATTCAAATAAAGTTTAGTTGAGTTCAAATTCTTTGACACTTTTCTATGAAATATAAGTAATAATATTCTTATATTTAAATTTAGTCTAAAATCCAATTAAGTTTATCCTTCGAATCAGTATTTTTTTAAATAGAAATCTACCCCTTCAACACTTCAACCTTTAATCCAACACTTAATCCAATTATTTGAGTCAACGAATTCATGAAAACTATTGCCTTAAAAATAACTAAACCTTATATTTAATTAAATTTATTATAATTTCCATTAAAATATTTATTTAAGTTTTGACTCTAATTCAGGAGGAAATCAGACATTTAAGAGTAAACTAAGTGTCAATAATTTATGAGTTCCTGCACTGACCACATGACTACTTGTGATTCATTAATAATGAATCATTATTTTTATCGAATCGCAAAGTAGGATGGCTGCCCCTCTGCTTCTAAAGGTACCAGCTGGCACCCGGGATTTTGTATACGCATTTGATAGAGGACATCAAACTGAACTAAATTATATAAAAATATTTTTGATAACTTATGTGGTTCATCCGCTAGAAGGTGTCAAAGTCAGAAAATAAAATCTATATAGTGTATATTGTTGGATTGTAATATATGTTTTCGGACTTAAATTTGCATGCTAAATCGAATGCAGTTGTCCAAAATGTTCTATCACTAATAGTTTTTAAAATAGAACAATTTTTAAAAATTCCAAAAATTTAAATGCAATT
>JAQIXI010001236.1:0-14818 GCA_034700165.1 Galumnidae sp. Gr-Ori-00277 | reverse complement strand
AAATTTCTACAAGATTGTAGTAAAAATAGTTGTTGAAGTTCTTTAAAAAACGTGAGTTTTTTAAGTTTTTTATTTTAATTATTTTATGTCAAACAACTACCAAGCAAATTTTATAATATAATTAAATGTTTTGTAATAACAAGCTGTTCAAAAAAGAAACTTTCTTCGCCTCACGAAACTTTCTAGGAAATTTCTCTATAACAAGTTATATACAGAAATATTTTTAGAAATAAAACATAATATAATGTAATTCTCGAAATATTTCTTAGAGAAAGTTTCTTTTGAACAACAAATCCATTTCTACTTAATTTTATATTAAATGATAACCAAAAAATATTGACTTACATTAAGATTCTTAATGAGCAAGGCAACCTGAGCCCCAACAACCCGACAATTGGCCACAGCCTGTGAATATGGCATTCCTAATATGAAATTTAGATTATATGTGAAATATTATCATATTTGAAGTGATGTACTGTAGAATATACCGTTCCATTGAGACCAGTCCACTATAAATACATTATAATCTCCTTTTTTAAGAAACTCATTCTTCATTTGTATCATCCATTTGTTTTCTAAACTATCGAGAAATCCATGTGTTATGAACTTAGTCTCTTTTTTGCCGTCAAAATTATCAAGTTTATCAGATACTTTATCATTACTAAACCATTTTTTATTTATAACAAGTGCCTTTTTATTATTATTACGAGTATAAAAAAGTATTCTTGTAATCCTTTGTTCCGGTGATTCTGGCAATAGATTAATAGGTCTATAGACAGGACTACTTCTGAAGTCATCAGTGATGTTAAAACAACCCAAAGGAGTATAGCAAACACCTGGGTCAGTGTTCGCAACACTAATTAACACAATTATATAAAATACAAAATTCAAAGCAATTGTCTTAAGATTCATCACTTTTTCATTGTTTAACTCAAAAATTGGTACAAAAATCTATTTGAAGATAATTTTAGTGAAAACCTTGAAAATGATATAAAAGTTCGGAGAAATTTATTTTTATTGAATCGATTTTCCTCATATGATATGTGAAGGAAAATATACTTCAAAACAAATTAATTTAATACTGGTTTTGATGTATTTTTTGCCAACTTTTTTATTATATCACTAATTAAAAATCAAAAACTAGTTTTTATACTAAAAAAGTTTGTGGTTTAGTTTCTTTCATAATAAGCCCGCAATGAAAGTACCCTCTCATCAAAAGTTGTTCTCTTTTGATGAGTAATTCTCTTTTGAATAGATTTTTAATGAAATGAAACAAATATTTGACTTAAAAAAAAGTGTCAAATATTAGAGCAAAAACTACTTTCTATTGAATATATTCACATAAAATGATTTTTTATTTATTCAGAGCTCTTTCCTGATACATGTAAACTTGGAAAACATGCATGATGAACAAATGATAGCAAAATTTACACTAGAATTGTATTTCATGTTATCTTAATTCAAACATACTTTGATTCGGTACAAAAATATATCCTATTTCTATTAACCTATTTTTTATTTGTCCTTGTTGTTTGTCCAACTTGTTTAGCATGCTAAATATTAGAAAATTATATTATATGATTACTCTATTATCTAAATAAGCAAGTACCTTTTGCTGTTGAAAGATAATGTCAACTTGTTTAAGTTCTAATTTCTTTTTTCGTGGGTGCTCTCCATAACGAACTAATCGACCTTGACACGAATGACGCTAAATGACAAAATCAATTTTCTTTAAGCTATCAAGTAGTATTAATCAAGCTAAATTAGCCAAATAGATAACAAGATTAGAAAGTAACTGACCCTTACAGCCGCGCCCTCGTGACTGAATGGTATAAAGACTTTCGTTCGATTTGATGTCAATAACTCTTCCGGTACTGAAAGTGGAGATGTGTTGGCCGTACAGACAGAATAACCTGAACTTTCCTGAAAATATTTTAACCCCAAATAATTCAAAAGTTCCAAATTTTATACCAAGATAATTACATCGCTCACATAATTTCTATCTAAGAAATCATTCGGTTTAAGCCAAACCTCTTGAATAGAAATGTCTGGACTTTTCTTATCGGAGTTACGAATATTATTATCGGGAATAACAGAATCATTGAATTGTATGACTTCGACGTCTTCTTCATCTGAACTAAACTTATCGTCAAAAATATGATTCAATTCTAAGTCATCCGTCAATGTTTTGCACTCATCGTCTAAAGTGTCGACAAATTTGTCTGAATTTTGTTGGACTGACATCTGATTGTCAGACATTTCGGCCAAACTTTCACTTCTGGAACAATTCTTAAGCGCTTCAATAGTCTTATCTTTTTCATAGTTAAGTTTTTGTTGTAATTCGAGTTCATTTCTGATTTTTTCCATAATAGCCTTTTGTTGTTCGACCATTTCCTTCCAGGCCCTCAACTCATCGTTTAAATATTGCTTTTCTTTTGATTCATGTTTTTGAGTATTATTTTCTTCTGATATAATATTTTGTGATCCAAACATAACATCCGATTGTTTTTGAGTTAAACTTTTAATTTTATCAAAAGCCGTATCGAAAGAGTCGGCACTTCTTTTAATCTGAAATTATTTTTGTTAGTTAATGAAAAGATTACTTATTGCTTACCTTATGATTTTTATGAACTTGTTCATTTGGATACACCATCACTGTTTCTGGACTGGAAGACAAGTCATCGGAGACAAAATCTGAATCAAAATTAAATGGTTTATTTTCTATTATATTTCCATTTGACTCATCCAGATCACTTTCATTAATAATGTTTGATTGAGAACAACCAGGGTGACAAGCTAATGAGCTTTGTATATCATTCTCACTAGACTTAACAAAATTGTCTTGGCTATTTTGCGTATTCTTAACTGTTTCTTCACAAAATTGTTGATCGATTTTATCTAAAATTTCAGTTAAGAGTTGTTTCACTTCTGACTCAATATTATTATCATTAGAAACGGTATTATTATTATTAGAATTTTCCGATAATTTTAAACAATTTTCTGAACATTCAATGATATCCTCAAAAACGCTGTCCTCATATGACATCTCACTTTCGTCATCATTTTCATCAATGTTTTCTTCTTCGACTTCTTCGACTTCTTCGACGACTTCCAAATTAGATTTGAGATTATAGTCGAAATACTTGGCCATCAAAATATAATTAATACTTTCGATATCCCAGTCATCAAATGCGGAATCTTCTGAATCATTGAATTTTGATTGAATTTCTTCTGAAATTGAATTCTTTTTTTCTTCACTAAAATTTCCATTTTTTAATGTTTGGCTCATTTGACAACATATTAGTTGACTGTCGTTAGGGATTATCTCTTCCTCGTCTGTAGAACTTTCTGTAGTTCTACTTTCAAACCAAGTTTGAGTACTTTTTGATGGTTTGTTAACGAATTGAAACCATTTTAAATGGTTTTTATATATTTGTATTAAAATCTTATTCATTGATTCGAAATAAGTTGGACTTAATTTCTGTTGAATGGACTCAAGTTTTTGCTCAAACTTTTCAATGACTTTATTCAATGTTTTAGGACTTCGACCCAAAAGTTCTAATTCGAGCTCAACTTCGGACAGACATTCAATTAAGAGAAAACAATAGTTTTCATTATTTTGATGACTCTTTTGGATGGACTCAATTTCATTACTTAATAATTGATTCTTTGATAATAATTCAGTGAAATATTGTTTTAAACTTACAATCGATTCACTTGAGTTAAGGTCTTTTTGCGATTCGAATTTACACGATTTAGTCATGAATTCAATCTAAAAACAAATATTTTAAAACATATTTTTATTAATTAATAAATAGATTATTAATACTCACGAATAATTTGAATTGATCATGGTGTATTATGAGTTCTTCATAATTATTCTTGATTTTAGAATATTCTGCATTTAAGACATAAAACTTTGTTTCGAAGTCTTTATTGTTTCCCATATTTATTGGTTTATTTCTATCAATAAGTTTTAGATTATTTTCTAAAAATCGTTGCATATCTTCGATAACTTTCATAAATTGAGTCAAATGTTGACTTAAATCAGAAACCATTGAATCGTAAATTTGCCTAAATTTTAATGAAAATTCTGTTTGTTTTAACTGTATTTCTTCGGACATCTTTTCTGAATCATTAGCATTAGAAACAGATGGAAATGGAGAGTTATCATGGACATTTTGTTGGTGCATAATATTTTGTGAATTGGACTGAATCGATGGCAGAGAATAATTAGAATTATTTTGTTGTTGGAGTTTCAAAATTATTTCATCCTTTTTGGCAATAAGTCTGGAATATCTTTGAATAACCCTGCTCATTTTTAAGAAATTATTTTTCAAGATTTGATTCTCATTCTTGAGTTTTTGGAATTCATGAGTAGAGCCTCGAGAAAGATCTCGAATCAAATCATGAGACGATTCAGGTTTTGCCTGTATTTGAATAAATATTATTTTTAAGTTAGCTGAGTTTGTAACATTTTTAGAACTAACCTCGTTTAAAACATTTTGGGGAGATGTCTCCTTGCGATTATCACTTGTACTAGATAATTTTTGACTATTTTCCACATTTTCTTTTGAATGAGTGAAGGAATAGTCAAAGGAAGAGCTTCTCTCTCTTATGCTCTGTTCGGGTGAGCGACGAACTAATGGCGGAAACCTCGAAGACATGGGTCTCTCTTTTTGGTCAATAATTCGGTTTTGATTATATTTAGGCTTTGAATTCATTTCAGTCATAATTTACTGCAAAAAATATATATTATTTACAAACCATTAACTGAACGATAAATATAATTATTTAGACTTATTTTGGCGAAAGTAAACATTTTTACTATAAATCCATTGAAACAAATAATGAAAAGTTGGGTAAAAGCCATTAAAAATTAAGTATTTTTTCATTTTTTTTGGCCTAAAATTCCTTTTTTCCAACAAATCGATGTCTAATTTCAGAGTAATTTTGTATTAAAGTAAATGAAAAATACCTTTTAATGACATTTATATTGACTTAAAATAAATGTTTTCATCTTAATAGTCATAATTACAATTCCCAAATCCACATGCAATGTCCAATACTTTTGTAATAGTACCTTGGTATATTTTTAAATAAATATAGTATTCCAATACATTTATATTATCTTTATTAAAAAAAACTCAATTGATCATGGTGTTCTATGAGATCTTCATAATTATTCTTGATTTTAGAATATTTCGCATTTTATATATGAGAAAAAATTCTTTTAACTTAATATCTTGCTCATCATTTTCTAAAATCATGTTAATTAAATTAAGTTATCTAGCCATTACTTTAATTATACAATCAAGTTATTGTTCGATTCTATGAGAATTAGTTCAATTTAATGAGTATCCGGTTAGTTTTATTTTGAAAAAGCAATTTCCGATCGGAAATATTTGGTAATGAACTGTAATTTACTGACAAAATACTAATTCAATGAATAACTTATTAAAACTCTTTTCATAGTTTGAAATAAATAAAATTCTGAGCTTTAATTTATTTCTTGACTTATTTTAACACGATCAATATTCTAGATATGATCAGGTCAAAGTGAAAATTTCTGTTATTTAAATGAGAAGATATCAGTTAATAATAAAATTATTTGAATACTTTTAGCAAAAAAATTATTTTAGAGATAATCTATTTTTAATCTCTTATCAGTTTTTAGGTCAAAACCCATTAATAATTTAAATGAATAAAAAATATTAAATATTATTTAATTTTTAAATCAGAGATAATATTAAATAAATTACTTTAGAATTAAAAATAATTTAGGGATTAAATAATGCGATCTTTGGATAATCAATGAAATAAAATATGTTTATATCGTTGTAAACCATTTATACTTTTTTAAGACAATTATTTTATAAAAACAAAATTATTTACAAATTACAGCTATTGGATTAACTTAAACCAAAATCAACTAGAACAGCTTTTATTTAGTTCTTATTATGTTACTTAACTTTCTTAAATATATAATTATAACTTACCTAGATTAATTGATGTAAAATATAAGCAATTATAGTTTTAAATTCATATCTTAAATAATTGAAAGTTCGTATAAAAGCAATGATTTGGTTTGAAAAATGAATAAAACAATTACTTCTGCCGGAGATCTGAAGTCATTGAAAGTGATTATTGTGTTGAGTAGTGTTGTCATTGACTACAGTATTGATCAAAACTCTACGCATACAGTATTTTCTATCGGAAAACTTTTCCGGATAAAAAAAAAACTTTTCAAATAACATTTTATTGAATGATCCTAGAATGAGCTAGAATTAAAGTTTTAATCTTTAATTCTGTTTATTTAAAATTACAAATAAAGTGCACAAACATTACAATTAGATTCTAGTTTACAATACTTGGCTTATTATTAATATAATAATAGCAATTTAAATGTTAACAAGATAATTTTATATTATAATAATTATTCATCAAATAGTTTATATATTTATAATTAAATGTCAAATAATTTGGTTCTTATTCTTATAATTAGAGAAATGTTAGTTTAAAAACCATAAAACAAACTGTAAGTCAAAGAGTGGGTAAAGATATTTATGTCAGAAATTAATACTAAATAATTCAAAACAAGATTAACGACAAATGAGTAAAAGTAAACTAACTATTAAGAATTGACCAAGCTTATCATAATCCATTGACATTAAATTCAATACATAAAATCTAATCTATAATTTTTATTAATATATTAATTAGACATTAATATAAAGGCCATGGCATTCCACTAAAGTCAACCGGTCCTCCCAGTCCTGCGTCTGCCTCCAGAATTGACATCTAAAAAAATAAGACAGGAAAAAATAATTAAATTAAACAAAAAACATCATTAGAAAGTCACCCTGATGATTATGTATTCAAGGATACTCACAATCAAACTCATGGCCGCCTCATCGCTCTCTTCGTTGACATCGTTTTGTTGAATTGGATTCCCATTAAATATAACGTTATTATTGATTCTTTGATTGATAAGAATCGGCTGATTATTATTTATGTGAGCGGAGGATTCACTGGAGGAAAGGGTTGGCTCTAAGAATCTCATATTATTGATTGGTTCCAATTGAGAGATATCTGTCAACGAACTATTCGATAGACTTTGAATGGATGGTAAAGACATGTTATCAAAGCTGGTATTATCGATACCAGAGTCAGAGGGAGTCAAAGACGGCATATTACAGCTCTTAATATCATAACCACTGTTACAACTGATAGACTTATCATTTATTGAAGAACTACTGCCCGAACCACTCATAGAACTATTAAGGTTACTGTGAATACTGTTTGCTGTGTCCATACTTGAAGGCGGACTATTCGAGCACTGACTCGACGATGAAGAGAACTCATCTGCTCTTCTCTGAGCATCTAATATCTCTTCTGCTATTTGTTGACCGATTTTCTTGTGTTTAATCCGATTATTAATGAAACACTTCATTAGAGAAGTCGATGACAACCGACTAATTGGACTGTCCGATGACAACAACGACTTGTGCGATGAATTACCTGACAGATCAAGGAATATGTTATTAGTAAGGAATGTCTGTATAGTGTCAGATATAATCAATTTTTGATTCAATTGTTTTTATAGATTTTCACAATATTTTCATAATATATTGAGTGACAAAATTCTTCATAACTGATAATAAAACTCAAATTAGGATTACCTGAAGTTGAGGATGAAGGGGGCAGTCCATCAGATGAGGATAAAGAAGAGCACTGACTTTTATTCTCTTGTCTGTTATCCAAATCTGTCTGAATATTATTCATTGGATTTGTTGTAATGTTTTGGTTATTAATTGATATCATTTTGTTTCCTAAATTGGTGTCAGCGATGGAATTGGCATTACTTTTGATGGCATCCATGTCTGGAGTGACCACATTTTCATTGATAGCAATCATGTATTCAAATTCTCGAGTCCAGGGATTCTTAAATATTTTCCATAAAGTCTTCAAATAGAGATAAGTACCAACTTTTGTCTTAAAACGATAGGCCGACGACTTATCCTTATCGTTTTGATGGAGAGCTAATTAATGGAAAATTTGCCACATTTTTAGAGAATAGTGTTAACAAGCTGACATTCTATTTGTTTTCTATTCTGGACATTAGACATTTTATCTAGATATAATATAATAAGTCTTAAAAGAATAAGAAATAAAGAAAAACCTCTTCTGTGACTTTCAGCCAAAGTCTTGATGTCGTCCGGATGGCAATAATCATAACAAGAAGTGCCCAACAATTCTTGTGGTAAATAACCCAAAAGTAGTGTTACTCTAAACAAATATTTATTAGATTTCATTACAATAATGAAAGACAAACCTTTGGTCGACAAAGAGATAGACGCCATCCATTGATTGTCGGGATATAAACTCAATGGCTTTTATGGGAAAATTTTGTTCGTTATCTCCGGTCTGTCTGTCATTCGATGATATTTGAGGTAAGACACGAGCCATTGCCACCAAACATCCCGTGTTATTATTGACCGCTGCATCGCATTCCATACCAGTGTCTTCAGTGGGTGTCCAAGACTTGAGATAACCCATGCAATAGAGGTCGCAGTACTTGTCATTCATAATATTAAAACGTCTTCTTTTCTTTTTGGCCAAACCTTCAAATTAAGACAATTATTTATATATTTATTTGATTTTTTGAAACGAAGACTAAATTGAAAACTTAATTGAATTGAAATGAAATTCATTTTAAGATAATAAGTGTTTTAGAAATGAGACAAACCTTTAATACCATTTCCTTCATTTTTATTTAAATAAAACTTATATTTCATCCGACAAAAGAATGAGCGCCGACTTCCAGGACATGACTGTATGCGTGAGTTCTGATCCTGAGTTGTTTGCCCCATATTGTCATTTAATGGCAAAAGTGCTTTTCGGAAGAAATAACAAATGAAATCAAATAGTCTATACTTTGAACCGGTCTTAGCCTAAAGAGTCTATACAAACCGTTAACTCTTAATTCATCAAAACAACACTGTACTTGAACATTTTAAAAATATTCAATTAAATGATATGATATACCGTTTAATTAACATATATTTGAATTAAAGAACTCATAACACATTTTTTTTCATCAATAAATGGATGAATAAATTATCAGTTTTTAGACCAATTTTTTTGATATTTTAAATGACTTACTTTTTGCGTCGACTAATTTCTCTTTAGGAGTGGTATCCCAAAGTGAGAGCTGTTCTTTTACTTTAGGGATATCCTTGTGGTGCAGGACATCAAACCAACTGATGCCCAATAAGTCTCTCTGTTTAGTAAATTTTATATTCAATTATCAATAGTTTAAATGAAATAAGTATTGATTGAAAAATATTTGATAACAAATAAATTGAATTAAATCTAATTTTTTATGATTTATATTAATTCTTTTTATAAGTAATTAACAAGATCATTATTATTAAGAATAATGTTGCATAACTCAATAATTCTTTATTGAATCTAACTTATTACTTTGTTAACTTGTTATTATTAACTTCTTTAAGACTTAATTTTATTAATAGCGCTCTAATATTAAAACCTTAGTTTTAGTAAAGTATAGGATTACCTTGTTATAGTTTAAAATTTGCTTGACGCTATCTGATACATAAAGAATCTTGCCTCTGTCACAACTAACCACAAATAAAAAGCCCTCGGTCACCTGTTAATTAAATTGAAAATTGGAAGGAAAGTTAAAAGGGTTAAACTGATTCTTGATTCAAACCAATAATCCAGTGCAATGTAAAATAATATTAATGAGCAAGCAAATAATTGAAGAAATTGTTCATATCATGCAATAATCTGTAATATAGGAAAAATTATATTCATTAGGAATTCCAAAAACGAACGGCTATTCATTGAAATAATTGTTTGAAATTTGTATTAAAAATATTGATTATTGTTTTGATTGTTTTCTATATCTTTCCTGTAATAACAGTCTATCGATAATATCGTCGGATATAAAACTTGGCGTTTGATTAATGTTATCCGACATCGCCTTCGAGTTCTTAATTGCTTTAATGTGTTGAACAGTCATTCGAAGAACTGTTAGTTTATCTAATTTTCTTGTCGATGGAATTGCATTACACATCGGCACCAGTTTAGCTAGTTCCTTGATGAGCAAGTTCATCTTCTCTCTGCGTCTCTTCTCTATTTCTGAGTGGTTATGTTTTCTTAAGTCATCCAAATTTAGACCCTGCTCAGAATATTCCAACGATGAATTAGTTATAATGTCATCCTTTCTATAAATTATAGAAATCAAATATAATTAAAGTTAACATTTAGTCTTGCTAAAACTGTACAAAGGTTAATATTTATTTAAAGAGAAATTTTCGAGCAAGTTTAAAGCAAGGGAAGCCAAAAAACATAAAAGTCATATTCAAATGAGTCGGATATTATGGAAAATTTAAAAATTCTACATATATGAGAGACAAGGTGAAATATATTTTCTCAAATAAAAATATTTACTAAAAATGGAAGGTTTTCTTTAACTTATCTAGACAAACTACATGTACTAATCATAGATTATCAATGGAAAATTTAGCGCTAAATTTAAAGTTATCCTTTTACTTTGAGTAAATCTACAAATTATAGTCTATATTATAGATAATGTACCTATAATCAAATTCAACAATGTTTTTATTGTAAACAAGTCCATTCTAGAATATTCTAGGGCTATTACATTATCATAGATTAGTAAACATGATCTTTGAAATAAGTCTATGTTTGGAATAAAATATGATAATCGGATTGTAATCTATAGAAAATTGTGGAGAAATCAGATAACATGAGCTCTTGTTTAGTCTTGAAATACTATAGACCCCAGTAACTTTTAAATTAAATAATATTAAGCAAGAATCTTTAGTAAGAATGAGCCAAAAATTGATTCTTTGCTTCGATTGGTTAACAGTTAATGCACTGAATTATATGAAACAAATGAAAAATTCTCTGAATTTATTAAATAACAAATTGAATGATAATTATATGAAACATCTATAATATCGTAGGAAAACTTCGCATTTAAACCAATGGCTAATATTCGCTATTTGTTGACATACGGCTCAAGAATTTTATGTATTTTTCCTAATTTATTAAATCTTCTATCGACTCTTCTATAGTATTTCATTGAGTGTCACAAAAGTCCACTCAATTGTAATAAATATCAAATCATTAAATAATAAGAATTCTCGAGAAGTGACTCAATTCAGATTAGAGTCAGAAAACAAATACCCAAGGTAACATTACAATCTAGGTCCTAGATTCTAGGATATAAATGTTTATTCAAAACAAATTTTGGTTTATTCAACTGTAAAACGAATAATTAATTGCTTGCTAATTATTTTCTAGTAAAGATACATAATATAATTAATATATCCTCTAATTCTAATATATATTCATTGAAGCAATATATTAACAAGGCAATATTATTTGAAATATATTCTCATAAAAATAACATTTAAAATAACAAATATTTTAACAATTTTAGATACAAATAAATTATCCTAGGTAATGATTAGGCTTTTTCATTACATCATTACAAAAGGAGAGTCACATATATTGTATAATCAATAACTAATATTTTGAGTTATAATATATCCTCTTTATAAACAAAGGGCCAAATAAAGGCAATTCTTTTTCAAAGATCCAAAATTCATGGGTGACGTCATTTTGGCAAAAATGTCTATTTTTCGATAACTCATCGTATGATTAATGTAATCGATTACATCTTATAATAATTAATAAATTATATTTAGTTATTTAGTTAATAACTAATAAAATATATTTAAATTTATCGATTAACTAAAATTATTACAAAATAAAATCGATTTTATGTATTACACAATCAATGAATTATCAAATAATGGACGCCATTTATTTTATCATGGTAAATTGTTGAAATGACGTCAATACTATTTTAAATGGACAAGTTTTAAATTTTTGTATGATTATTAGACTTAACAAATAATCATTTATCTTATCTTATCTTATCTTTTTCACAAAACTAATGACCATGGTTATTTAAGTAACATTTAAAGGTCAGGTTTATTCCTTACAATTTTTTTTCTATTTATTTAGTGAAACAAAATATTTCAAACAATGATTAGAATTGACTCAAAAAGGGTTTAGTTAATAAACTTTAATAGATAATAAAATTAATAAAATTTACCCTTACTACTTTGATAATATCTTAGGAAAGTTGTTATTCAAATTAAGTAAAATTGAAACTTCGGTTTTAATCATTTTTTTCTATAGAATTATAGTGTCATATGTACCTAGATAGGTTTTAATTACTGATTTCACAATATTTATTCTGTTAAATGATTATATTTCAAAATGTATCGCATATGAAACGTTGCTAGATCAATTGGAAAAAGCATTATATATTTTATAGACTCAATATATAAATGGATGTGAGTTCGCAAATAAGTTAAACTTAAGATTAAGTGATTTACTTTTGTTTATCGCCTCTAAAAACACTAAATCTCGTGTCGAATGTCATCAGTATTTTGAAACCACACTTTCATATGATTGCCTCAAATATTATGGCTTTACTTTTGTTTTATTTCAACTTATTTTAGGAAATGTAAATAAAGATAAACATAAAGGTGTTATTTGTCCCTTGCAAAGGCCAAAATATTAACAAATAAACCTGATAATTAGATAAAAAAAACTTTAATCTTGGTTATAGAATACATGTATTTTTCGTATTTTGAATTATTGACCTTTAATTCAAAACTTAATTCATTATGAAATAATAGATGAGTTTTGCCCCTTAAATGACACTTTCTTGTCATACACTTATTCTATGTTTCATTTGAATTTGCTCAAAATTGATCCTGGCAACTTTCAATTATCATGAATGTATTTACCAAAAGTTAACCACAAAAGTTTAAAAAGTAAATGCCAAGTTGAAATTTGAATCTCAAGGATTTGAATGTGAGTTCATGAGATTTATGGAAATCATAGTATAATATTGAATATACAGAAGACAACTATAATAACATTTATTTCAATTGAAAGTCATTTCATTTTGATTTAAATGAATATAATTTATAAATGAAATATGATATCAATGGCAAGTAATGGAAATGCAGTCAAATCACATTAATGACAACTCTATTACATATCTAATTGTTTTTTGTACTCTTTTATTGACTGGTTATTGTTTTTAATTGATATTTTAACTAGAATATTTTAATATAATAAAGATTATACTGATTATTTAAATTATAAACTTTTAAAAATATATAAACTAATGACTAAATATATGAGTGAATTGTGATATTGAAACCAATTTATTCTAAAATGAACTTTTAATACCTGGAAATTCATTCTTTCATATTTTTAATAAAAATTATTATTGCAAAACTACCTAATAATCAATGGTAAATCAATATGGTAAATTTTAAAATTATTGAATCATATATATGTAAGTTCACATAACAAATATAAAAGTACCAAGGCAATTAAATTGAAATTATTTTCCTTTTTAATTGTATCTTTGATATCTTATCATAAAATTTTCAAATAAGTGTCAAAATTCTATATATTTTATAATTTAATTTTTAAAATAACTAAAACTTACGGATCGTCTTCTTTTGAGTCACGTCTCAGAGCACTCATAAGTTGTAGAGAATTATTTAAAACCACTTTTGGAGTCATTTGTTGTTCTTCTGTTTGTTGGAGCGAAACAGTTCTTGAATCGGTAGAACCCGTTAGTGGTAAGATGTCTGTACTGGGAATATATGTCTGGTCCGATATTCCAGAGGCGGACGGCTCCGGGTATAAGAACTCATTACCGATTTCCGCAGAAAATAAATCCTTTGTAGAAAAGTAATGATATTTTAAAGTAATTTTTAAAGATTATTCATTATATTTTATCTTGCTCATTAATTTAAAAAAATTATCATACATTCAAAGAAATCATAAGAAAGGTTTGATGTGTTCTTTGAAATTGAATTGAAGTTTACTTCAAGAATAGAGATATAGAAATGAGTGAATATCTCCAAAAGATTAGACTTCACACTAAACTTTCGTGTATTTTATGCTTTTATGTAATATAAAACTGTTTTCTAAACCATTTTTTGTGATTAAGCTTTCATTGGAAGGACTTTTAGATATCTTCAGCGCAACCAAACATTTGTATAGCGATTGGCATTTCATGTATTTTATTTGATTTTTATGCGTCACTTTATTTCATTTCTTTTACTTTTTATTAATTTTTATATAAAAATAATTAATAAAATTGTTGTTAAATTGTGACTACGGATACGAATCAACTAATTTAAATGTTCAGAAGAAAATATATTACAAAAAAAATGATAATTAATCGGTGAAGTTATATAGCGATAATGTAATCACCTTTTTATAAGATCTGAGGGAAAGACAAACATTTAAATTATAAATAATAAACTTTTAATTTATATCCAATAAATTCATTATTTAATTCTTTTTTTCAAAGTTTTAAAAATTCAATAAAAATTATATACATTTGAAATAAAATTATTTTCTTATAATTTCGTATATAAGAAATCTATACATATTTTATAGGATTTAATCAACAAAACATTTTGATCTAGGACCTAGATTCTAGGTCCAACGCCTCAAACTTATAATATGAATTTTTCAATATAATCTTTGTCTAATTTTCAACTTTCATTTGACTTTAATATCACTTGAATTGAAGTATAGATCAATTAGTTAATAAACAAATGATTTAACTATAACTTTTAAGCTGACATGGCTAAACTAGTCGACCTCAGGGGGGGGTATCAGGGTAGGGTATTTTGGTAAACCTCGACAGACC
>JAQIXI010001235.1:0-14824 GCA_034700165.1 Galumnidae sp. Gr-Ori-00277 | reverse complement strand
AAAAAGTATTACCAGAATTTCCCTTTTGATCATCACTGGGTTGTATTGTATTAAATAATTCTTTATTAAGTCTTATATTTGAAAAATTGCATAAAATATTCATTAGAATATTCAATGAATTTGTTACTAAACTGTAAGGAATTTAATTCGCAAATAAAAAATTGTTTTAACCGGAATATTTGAATTTATATAATGTTGTTTTAAATGTTAACAAGATCATTTGTAAAAAGAAGCATTTTTACTAGAATTTTGAAATGAAATTTCTGACATTTTTTCATATCTATTTCATTTATATCTTGAAAGTTATTTAATAACCGAATGAAATGAGTCGTAAAGTATTTTATGTGACAAAACTCTGTTTCGTAATTAATAAAACAATATTTTTTACGTAATTTATTATAATTTGTGATTATATTATAAGAATTCAGTCATTATATTATGAGATATGAAATCATATTTTCAAATAATTTAATTTAATTTTCCGATATTTCTATTCTATTACAGTAAATGTCACGAACAGAACATTTTCAATGATAGGCAACAATTTTTCAATTATTTTTTATAAATGTTTATCAGGAATATTAACCAAATACTCAAACATTAAAAGTTTAGTTTTTATCCGTTTGTAAGGACTAATTCCAGGATTATTTTGAAAATGTTACTAGCTTATTCTTAATTACATAAAACTATTTTTTTGTTCTTCATTTAAATTTGATGAATAATTGTGTGAATGTTTTTTTAATAACTTTTTCTAAGTTTTGATAATTCTATTATCGATTTGAATGGAAAAACTACTTACACCAAAAAATGAACTTGTCTTCTGCATAAGACCATCTTGTTACATTTAAATATATATATTTAAAGTAGAATTAATTTCTTCTAAAACTCTGGAATCGATTTTCAAATAAAATACTAATAATAATGATATAAAAACTTAATTTATCCTGACACAATATTGACTAAGGCTTCAGACATCTGTCAAATGAGGAATCGATTAAATAAACAAAATAACAGAAAACAGAACTCCATTAAAAAAAATTCAAAATATATTAATAAAAAAAAACTATTCCTTCACAAAATACTGGATATTATTCAATATTGCATTACTCTAGTAAATTTAGATATTTGCTTGCCACTTTATTAAAATTATGGTTTACGCCTTTTAAGTTAACATTTAAATCATTTGATTAATGATTTTATGGCTAAAAATTTATAAAATAACAAAAAATAAGACTAATTTATTAAATAATATTTGAGATAAAATTAATTGTACTTATTTTCATTAGAAATATGGCCTAGATTGTACGTGATCATTTTGTAAACCATTTGGTGTTATGCCCATCACTGATTTCTACTTATTTGATCAAGGCAAATAGCATTAAGTTATAACTTAAGTGATATAATAGATAATAATATAAAGAAACTTATATTGAAAATTGCATTTCGAGAATATTATATAAAATGTCGAATAAATTAGAAATAAAATGTGAATTATTTGAGAAATAATCGAAACGTTTTTAAAAGTTATGCCTATTTTTGCATAAATATTAAATTATTTATTCGGCCTCACATATGACTTGTGTTGACGGAAGTACATTTATTTTTCTGGATCATACAAATGTTCGTACTTGTTATTAAATTGTTCACAAAAAGTGGACATTTTTACAAATCATAAAATTTTTTCAAAGAATTTGAGACATTTTCCAAAACATTAACTATTTATCGAGGGGAGAGAGAGAGAGAGAGAGAGAGAGAGAGAGAGAGAGAGAGAACATAAATTACAAAAGATCACAATAAATTTATATTACATTAAACTTAAATTGAAATTCTATTTATTCATTCAATGGATTAAATTTTTCACAGAATAATCATGCTAGAAAAATAATTAAGTTATAAAAAGATGGCATTCTAATTATTTTAAGGAACAAAAATTATGATTAAAAAAATATATAATGAAAATTAATATTTGAATATAAAAATTTTGTCTTTTCTTTATATTAAAGTTGTTTTGAAATTAGTTTTCTGTCAAAACAAAAGCGTTTAAACTTAAAAGATTTGTTTTCACAGAAAAATAATGGTTCTGGTAATTAAACAAATATTTCTGTTTTGGCTTAAAATTTACATAAGACTTGTGAACAATATTTGAGTAAATTTTGTAAAATTTGTTTTATTTTCGTTCGGGTTTTCAAAATCCGAATAATTATTGGTTTTGAATTCCTTTGAGATTTTCATTAAATTTTGGATTTACTTTGAATTCGTAGAACTCATGAATAGATAGAGAATGGAATCAGGATAACACTTCTATGCAATGATAACCAAGAATACATTCAAATACTAGATTTTTATGGAATAAATTTTAGTTACATTTAAACAAATATTCTGTAATTCGAAGCCATTCAACAAAAATAATTTACAAACGCTTTGCCTCAAAACAACACAACTTATAAGTCTTGCAGTGAAGTCCTACCCATTCATTAGAAATTAAAAAGAAATAACTTGCTCATTTAAATTACCACACATTAGTTCGGATAATTTATGAAAACACAAGTAAAGAGTTATATGAAATGTATATAAATAAATCTCAAAAGAAATTAAATCTATATTTGAAAAATTCATTTAGTTTTAAGTATGAAAGAGAAGAATCAATAGTTCTGTAGTCAATACTCCCTTTCCTTTAGTTCTTATCGTTGTTTTGATTGATCCGATGGTATAAAAGGAATTTATGTTTGGCTCCAGTTTTAACTATAATTATTGTGGTGTTTGTCATAACATTTACTAATTTATGTAATCAGACATAAATTCTATCGATTAAAAGATCGCTTATTTTCTGTTCAGTCTTTGGATATTTCCAATATGTCCATAACTGTACGAACGCATAGCCTTGGTCAAATTTACACAAAAACATATAGACTAATAGCATAATAAGATAAAGCACTCACTGGAGACAAAACTTCATTTGAGATAATCCCGATTTTAGTCTCTATTCATAGAAATTATAAAAATTGGGTTATTTTGTGAGAAAAATCGATAAAATGAATGTATATTTTGCGGCAAAAAATGGTAATTATTATGTATTCTTTGAATAATCGACACAAACATTGCAATCAATTTAATGCTTATCTTTTGTTTTAAATAGAGGCAGAATAGATGGGTCGAACCCGGGTCTCGACCGGGAATTAGTTTACTCGATCTGAAGTCAAGAAATTATTAAAAATAATTTTCAATTATTGTTAAGATATGATATTAAACTATTTATTAAAAGAAATTATATTTTAAAATATTAAAACAAAACAAAACTTAATAAATATTATAATAAATGCCTTTAAATTCATATTTAAATAAAATATAATTCATTTTCTCTTCTCATTTATATTTCAATTAAAATAACTTATAATTTATCAATAATTTCGAGACTCTAGTCTACTCTCGATCTGAGAATCCGAAAAATCCTGTTCGGGACTCGGGAATGGATTTTGGATCTAGTTTTAAATGAAAAATTAAACAAAAAAAAGTAATTAAAGTTTGAGAATTGATTAAATTTATTATGGATTAGCACTAAATGAAGTGCTTTTCCTTCGGCTCTTCAAAAAAGTGTTATTACAGTCAAAACAAAATGAATACTAAATATTTGCATTTTGACATATTTTAATAAATATTGTCACCAAGAACACTTTCAACTGATGATGGTGCAGCTCATTAGCCAATTATTTATAGCAAGCAAAAATATTGCATAAACCATAAAACTGATATGAATATTATACTGTGCTCTGTATGTGTGTTGACTGCGTGTCAGATGATTGGCACGAATGCAATTACCCATTGATTTACATAAATGTTATTTAATTCAGTATTTATTCCGAACACATTTGAACGAATCAATAGTTATTGACGAGAGGGTAATGAGTGGTTGAATGCGTTACTAACGTTCTTAACGTTCTTTACATTCATTCAGTTTTATGAATGTCCGCTAATTTTGGTGCAATAAATGTGACAAAAACACTACTGAAAGGAATTGAAAATTATTTAATTAAAGTTATTATCGAAAACTTTTCGTTCGTTTAGTCGGTAAACATTTTTAACAATTAGTTATTAGTGTTTAACAAAACTTTGCGAAACATTTATTTCAGTTCACAAAATCCAATGTTTGTCACAAAAGTTTATTTTCTATTTATGTTCTGATGTTATATAAATCTCATAACTTTTGATCAGAGATGAACAGATACTTAGCTCAGGGCTAAAATCCTTATTAAATATGTTAGTAAATGACAAGAATTAAAAGTGACATATATTTGTCAAATACCAAAATTTTTCCTCTGCCCATCCCTTGAGATATATGACAGTAAAACAATAAAAATAATGAGAATTTTTCGAACAAATTGTTTGAAATTAGAAATTGAATCGAAGTCTTTTTTAAAAGAAATAGAAACAAAAGAAAGTGAAATATTAGTTCTTTTGGATCATAAAATAATCTGAAAAGTTTTTCAGCTCTAAAACAATGTTTTTTAATCTAAGATACTTTCATTTCAACGAAAAAGTTATAATAAGTCTCAGAGGAAACTTAAAAATTATTAAATATTATGTCAAGTGTTCACTGGTTTTAGACTTGTCTCTAATGTCTTTAAGTTTGTGTCCATTTTTTCAAAAGATATGAAAAATTACAAAATGTTTTGTAGAGATTATCGATAATATATAATATAATATATTATATAATATATTATATATAATTCCACAGAATTTCTCCGCTTTTATTGAAATATATACAAAAAAGTTTGTTTGGGAAATGTCTCAAACATTTGTCGATACTCTGGAGTCGAATAATTTTAGTCATTAATTTTGGTCGTTTTACTTAACAAAAATAGTGTCCAAACTTATAATGATAGTCATGTAAACTCTTCTCTGACATGAATACAAACCGACACCAATTGGAATAGAGAACTACTCCACCATTTTATTTGTTTTTTTGTCGAATTCCTATTTCTTAATACCTTTTAATCCAAAGCTTTTTTTGATTTAAGAGGAATTCATTAAAAGTTTTATAAAAAAAAGCGAATAACAGTATAAGTAAAGTAGTTTTTACATTTCAAAATAAATTCTTCCAATTATAGTCTAATTAAATTTATTGCAAAACTCAATAAAATGGCCAAGATTAATATTATAGCATCCGCTATAAATTCAATAAAAAATTATTTTATTTAAAGTATTTCGTGATTAGACTATAATTAAACTAAAATTATTTGAAAATATATATTCGAATAGTTTTTTAATTGCCCTAAACTTAATTAGCATTCAAATGCTGTTATATTAACAAATATGTGTAATCAAGGAAGTCTAAAGTCATTAAAAGTTGTTAGAAATTCTAGACTGCGCTGGCTTCTAAATGTACATGATCTTCAGATTTTTAATCAAATATATCCACTAATTATGTATTAATTGACTTTTATTGCAAATTACGAAATATAAAGAATAAAGAAGCTTGTTCATTTAGTAGAAATGACATTTAAAATATAGCTAATAAATTTTCCCGGATGTTCTACCCCAATAAAATATACCTGGATATTTTCTTTTGAAATATGTGTCCAATACATGAAACTTGTTTTATGGTTTTTGTTTTAAATTAATTCTAATATTTTTTAATTAAAATTTTTATTATTATTTCTGTTCTTTTTTTTGTCGTAAATTTACTTTTGTTTTAATAATAAATTAGTTTCGCATCAAAAAAGTATTTTTTTATTGTTTTCCAATGAATTTATTACTATTTTTTCAATCGATTTCTAAAATGTTGTTCAATGAATAAAAGCTAAAGATCCTGGGTTCTTTTTGAAGAATAACTTGACTCAGTCTTATATATCTTTAGCTAAATATCAATAGCGAACAAATTCTAAGTCATCCTTTCCTTTGTATGTGATAATCATATCGATAGAAATTGTTGAGAATTGGGCACAGAATTGGCACAGAATAGGCATAGAATATAATTTTGTCATAAAAATGGTACTAAATTTTATTTGAGCCACAATTGAGTGAAAAAGACTGTAAAAAGAGCTCAAAAGCACATAAAAGAACTCTTCTATTGATATAAATGACTCAAAAAATTACTTTTAATATGAGTTTTATTGATTCGTTTATCTCAAACACAATGAAAATATAATAAACATCGAATCAATTATTGAATTAACATAATATTCACTTCATATAAAAGTGATCTTGATAGTTATTGTCATTATTACATCTTTAGTGTTAATAAAAAAGAGTGACCGGATTACTTTGTAAACAATTTGATTATTTTACCACTTTTTTGACGATTACTTACTGGTTGTCAGTTAGTAATAAAAAAGTATCTTTTTCAAAGTTTAAGCAAAAAATATATAATATTTGCATGCTTATTTAATATTTTTTTTTATTACTTTTATGAATTTTTGGTTACAATTGAAAAAGGATTTGCTTTCATCAAACATGAAAACCTGATCCCTCTACTAGTAATCAAGGTAAGAAAGGAAAATTGAACTCAACAATCAACTGTTTTATATATTCTTTTTGTTTAAAAACTAAATTTTATTTTATTATTGAATGTATTATAAGATTTGTTATTCAATATTCAAATAAAAATCCTCTCATTTAATATAAAACAGAATTCGAAGGCATTAATAATTCATTGAATACAAGAATGAATTCGGGATAAGTTTTTTGCCATACAATCGATGAATAAATCAAAAAGTATTACTCAATAGTAATGGTATTTTGTAACAGTATTTCTGTAACTGGATCTCAACAACTGATCAAGATGATTTACTGAATTTGATGTATCATATATCGATTAAGTGGACACTATTGGATGAGCTTGGTTGTTCCGACATTAATGTTTAGATAATGAGACTATGAGTTAACACAACTGATGTTTTATTTGATTCTTAGCAAATCATTAGAAGTCTATTTTTGTGCCAAAACTGAAACTATGAAATAATTTATTAATTTATGGAGAAATGTATGGACTCTTCTCTAATTCAATATTAGTGCTAATATTAGACTGTCTTTCACTCTCTTTAATATTGAAGAAACGTTTTAATGAAATTTTCGTTTTGAATCAGTTTATAGATTCAATTGAATGAATGAACTTTTTTTTATTGATTTTCTCATGAAATCAACGAATGAATCAATTTTGAGGAAAAAACTCTGAATTCAGAATAAGTTTTTCAATTTCAGAGATGAATAGGTTTACAAAAAAAGTAAACTTATATTAACTTCTAGTTTCATAAAAATAACTTTTCGGACACTAAAATGATAACGAAAATCCTTTTTCTATTTTAATTCTCTGAGTCCGAGCACATCCCAGAGGGATATCTTTTCTCATCGAAGGAAAACTGTTAATTCGTAAAGCGATGAATTTCATCGGAATCCTTTACAAATTCGATACAAGGTAAATTACTTCTCTTAATTATCATTATTATTCTGTACTGATTTGAACGGTTCATCATTTTTGCAAACATAGTTAGATAGTGTATTGTTATAGAGAGAGCTTGGTTAAACCAGGCTATTTGCTGAATTCAAATTCAAATGTCTATTGGCATCGATTTAAGGAATGACTTCAGAAACGTGTATTTTTTCGCCAAGGCTAAATCTTGTGTTTTAGAATATACAAGCTTATTTGTTCAACTGCAAGTTTTATTATTAAGTTATTTAAATTTTAAATTTAAGCCAGATTGGTTTATTAACTAAACAAGGTTTGAAGGCAAGGCTGTAATCACTACATTTACAAAGATTTATTAATAAGATAGGGTAATCGAAAAGGTTTTAATGTTTTGATAGGTTAGTGTACAGGTAGGTTAGTAGTGGGAGGGTGTCAAACGAAAATATATACTAAACCTTACTGCGTAAATGTAGTGAAAAAGTTACCTCATGCCGAATAACTATACCTCTGAAACACTGGGAATCTTATAGTAAAAAGTGTTTAAATTATTTTTTTTTAAATATTATATATTTTTAACTTTTTTTTATTAATAATTGATTAAAAAATTAACATAAGAATAAATTGACAAGGGGAAACTTAAAATTTTATGCTATGATCATAATATCATCGGTCAGTTTCTGTCTATATTTTATATATTATAATCCAAAGTCCTATTTTTAAACTAGTTACATTTAAAAATTTAATTGAATCGATTACATAAATAGAGTTACATTATTTTAAATGATTACACCTTTGAAACCTTTGTATAAATATATAGACAAAGCCATTGATATAATGAGCAAGTCATAAAATTTTTAAGTTTCCCCTTGTCAATTTATTCTCATGTTAATGCTTTAATCAATTATTAATAAATAATTTTAAATTATATTAAATTAAAAAAATCACTTTAAGTCTCTGCGAAATATTACAGATTTCTGAAGCCATGAAAAGGTATTCAATACTTGAAAATATGAAGAATTTTAAATTCAATTTTATGGCCAAAAAAGAAGCAAAACTATACAATGAAAAGTCGGTAAAATTTTTTACTGATATATCAAATATTGTCAGTTATTTATTCTTTGGAAAAATGGAATTTAAAGAAAAAATATATAAAAAAATTTCTGATTTTTCGGATATTTTTAGACATTTTTATCAGAAAAAAATAATAAAATTCAAATGAAATGAAAATATATTTCAAACAATAGAAACAAAAGTAATTTTGGCTTAAAATTAGCCTTAAGTCTGTCACTCCATTAAAGTTATTTTTTCATTGGAAAACCATTTCTAAAAATCGAGATATGATCAAGATAGTTCAATAATAATTAGTATTGATCTAGTAAGTATATAGTTTATCATGTCACACTTTTCATGATAAGAGAGTACATTTATCTGATATATCTTTTCTATAGACTAATGTTTATAAAATGATCTTGCACATAAACTTTCAATGAATAGTTGAGTACATTTCAAATTATTAAATCAATATTGTATTACATTTTCGAGTAATGATAAGAGAAATATAAAATTTTCATTTGAAAAGACGAATAAATTCAAGTAAAAGGATCTGATTTATATTCTATGAAATGTCTTTCAAAGTAAACACACTTTTTTGGCAAAAAGAGATTTTAATGAAATACATTTGGAAACTGATTGACACAATTTATTAAAATTCCCTAGTTCCTTTTTCAATGGATTAGGATACAGATCATAATAGGAGTTCCACGAATAAAATACCCAACTCTTCATCTTTCACTGCAAACAACTGTTTATTTGCAATGAATTAAACGGAATTTGTTTTTTCTTAGCAAAAGACTCATTGAAGTAATTGTTTATATTTATTGTACGACTAATTCAATAGACTGTCTGTTAGTGTCGTATATTTCATGTGATAATTGTTTGGCTTCTCTTCAATTGTTATAATAAAAGAAACTCCAAATAAAAGAAAAGAGAAGAAAATTTTCAACATTTACTGAGTTATTGAATAGAAAAAAAGGACAGAATAGTCAGCTTTTATGCTCTTAATAGGCAATAGTATTGGATGACTCGATATAGTTTAGCACAATTGATATAATGTGTCCATTCCTTTGCTTTATGACCAAAAAAATTCAGTTTTTTCCAGTAATTTCTGTCATAAGTTTGAGTGCAAAGATAATTATATGACACGTGTGTGCTATCAATTCCTCTGGTGATGTGATGTCCCTATTATTCCCTTATTTTTTTCAGTCCGTAACTGAAAAACACTTCACTATTGACTGATTTAATCATTGAAAACAGTGGAAAATGAAGCCATAAGTGGAAAATGAAGTTAAGATAAATTAGAATTTTATCCCTATTATTATTAGAGTCAGGTTCTGTTTTTTGTTCTGGATATCAAAGATTTATTTCAATTACTATTATTTCCGCCACTGTTTATGAGAAAAGGTCTCATATTTTTTCCTTTTTATCCACAAAATTGTCTTCTATTATATAAATTGAAACTATTCTTCAAAAAAAAAAAATAATTAAAGTTTTCTTTAATTTCAATAAACACTGAAATATTAAATAATAAATTAAGTTTTTATATAAAAATATAAAGAATGAATTCATTTATATAATTAAGTTTTATTTTTCTTCAAAATTTAAAAGATGCTTAATAGAAGACATTATTAAAATTAAAGGCTTTAATTTAAAGTCTAACAAACATTTTATTAATCATCAATAAAAAAATATGTGCCAAGTACAATTAGAAAGTCAAATATATTAGAAGTGTTAAGGGCTAATTTTATTAATTATTCTACAAATCTTATTCTAAATATCAGTGGTTCTCAATCTACAGATAAAAGTATGACTTTTATCTAATTTGTTTGGACGCGAATACTTAAAGACATTGATTTTAGATTAATTCTTGGCTTTTCTATTGGTTTAATTCCGGTTCTAATGTTGAGATAATTTTAGTTAATTCCCTCCGATTTTTAGTCCTAAAGAAGTCATTTGTTTCTAATTTTCTTTAACATATAATTTATGTGAATATAAAGGGCTATTACTTTCAATTAATGCAAATTCTCGACACATTTCTCTCCAAAACTCTAATTTATTTGAGCCGAAGTCCTCTTTTCCTCATTAAAATGCATTAATTTTCTCATATTTCGTATCGATTTTTGAGTGGTTTATCTGTTTTCAGAGATAATGGAAATCCAATGAATTGAATTTTGTGAGCATTTCATAAATAATTATGATTTATATTCCAATATTAGTTGAGTTGTCATACTATGAGTTGTTGTCTAAATATTTTTATTTATGTTTTTATTTGGATTTCAAAATGAAACCAAAACTCTGTTTGAAGGCTTTGTTTCAGTTTTGAAGCAAAGAAACGATTTATAAATGAAGAAATGCTTTTCAAATAAATGAAAAAAAAGTATTACATCTATAAGAATGACATCATTTGAATGAATATCGTTTTGTAATTCCTTTTTTTTTAATTTGTTATATAACTGGAAATAAAATGTCACTGAAAACAATTTCCGGAAAATTTTCCAGAAATTGAAAACTTTTTTGAAAATAATCTTTGAAACGAAAATAACTTTTAATTATAGATATGTTTGACGTAAATCTTTTAAAAAGTAAATAAAATCTAATTTTGTTGATATAATTTTTAAAAATGTTTTCTAGCAGATAATATCCCAAAAACTTTCACCGCTGTATTGGAAATGTCAACAATCTATTCATCTAAAATTGTGAGTCCACTAAACTTTTCACATATTATTTGATACGAAATCACTTATTTTAACTGACATTTCATAATAAGTGAGTTTACATTCAGACCATCGATTGTTATCTATTCTTCTGTTTTTTTAAAATTCAGTTATAGTTTAGTTTTAAAAAGTGGGAAACAATATATTATTTTATGCTTTTTTAGAGGACACGCCTTTTTGATCAAATAATGAATAAATTAATTGAATTTTGATGAGTTCACCACAAAAAACAAAACCACAACTTTTCTAATTATATTCTAATGCATAATATGGTATCAAAAATGTCTGTATTTGATGTCTATTATAATATTGAAGTTTTTTATGATAAAATTCAACAAAAATTTAAAAGTCAAACGAAAGATAACTTTCAAAAATCAATTTTTAAACAAAAATAAGTTCTTCTAAACCATAACTATAATTATAAGAAGAAATTATAAAAATATCGATAAAAAGCAGTCTTTTATTTAGAGTCAAAAAATAAGTTAATTTCGAGAACTTCAGTGAAAATAATTGGAGGATTTCTTAAGAAAAGTTTTTAAGTTTATATTCTTGAAAAAAGTATATTTCTTAAAATATGACTGTATTTGAGATTTGAAAGCTTTTCTCTCTTTTCATTGAATCTTTCAATTTTAATGACACAAAAACTCAAACAAAAAAAGAAGAAAAAAAATACAAAAATGTTTCCACAGATTATATAATAATTTGAAATCTTTGCTTCAAATCTTTTTGAGGGCTTTTCTGTTAAGTTTTCTTTAATTTTATTTTTTAAAAATAACTTCAAAATTCCTTTAATTCTAAAAGTTTTCTTTTAGTGAAAGTATTTATAATATTCTATTAAACTTTTTGTTTGAATTAGAAATACATTTAAATGAATTACTTACAGTTAGAGAACTACTGCTGAGCACTGACTGATCAATAGATGACTTTTCCAGAAAAGTGAATCTTTTCTAAATAAGAAGAGAGAAGTCAAACAAAACTATCGAATAGTTTTTTTCAAATATTAGGCAAATGTCTTAATTATCAGTTGATTACGATTCGAGTATTCAACTCAAAGATAATATCAAAGACTAAAATGATATGAAAGTGTTTTCAGTGAATTGAAAGAACAAATAGAAAGAGAACTTCAGAAGTGAATGCAATGCAAACGCCAATAGATCCGAACCAATTGTGGAACTGTTTCGCTGCAAAACACACTATATATTGCTCTGAGAGCCAGCAGTTGGAAGATCTCATTCATTGACTCGGGTTAGGGACTACTTTCTATACAATTCTGTTAAGAATATTATCTATTATATAATGTATACAAAAAACAAATAGACTCTTACAGAGAAAATAGAGTCGAGACATACTCTCGTTTTATATTATTTAAAACAGAATTGAATGCATTTTTAAAATGATTTATTAAAGGGCAGATCGACTCTGACTAACACACAGAATAAAATCAGATTAAATGCCAAAAATGTCTTAATTTGCTATAATATTAGTCAGAAAATTGACTGAAAGTATAAAAGAGTCGGTTATATAAGTAAAAGGGAAGTTTCCATTCGGTATTCTTTCAAACTGTTACTTTAAAATAGTATCTTTGTACTTTCAAATTGAAAAAGTGAAGAGCTTTTGGTTTATATTTACAAAATTTGAACAAACCTTTCATTTTTGAAATGAAACTTAAATTTAAAGGAAAAGAATATCAGAAATATTTGAATTAAGTAAAAAATAGTGAAATATAGAGTGAAAGTTCAAATCATATGAAAAAGGGATCGCCTTTTCCTCACAAAAAAAATATTAAAATCAAAATTGAAAAATATTTTTTATTCAACGCTTTGATTGAGATTTATGACTGTTTCAGAGCCATAGCTTTATTCCAATCCTTAAATCAACGCTTTATTTGAAATGAATGATATCAAGAAATATTTTATGAGACAGGTTGTCTATCCTAGGTGCTAAATAATCAATACAATCCTATTTTAGAATAGATTATTGGGGGAAAAAACCATTTAGTTCTCTTCAAACGACCTGATTATGAAAAGTATGAAATTATTGATTTTATGAGTAAAATATGATTATATGAAACAATAAAAATCTCAACAAAACAAATGATATTCACTGGAAATAATGTTCACTGAACTCAATCTACATCTTTAATGTTTTTCTGTTTTCAAAATTTAAATTTTAATGGATTTCTATTCAAAGAGAGACAAATACTTATGAATCTGGGCTTAAATATATTTTTAGATGTTCTTAGCAAAAAAACAAGATTTTTAATGTAAAGGTTCAAGTGCAATTTGGTAAAAGAATTTTCTTGTTCTAATGATTAGCCCTTTTGATAGAAATTAATTGGAATTAAAATACGGAAAATATTAGTAAATGTTATGTAAATACAAAATTAATTGCATATAATTTTTATTAGTATTTCAACCAAAATATTAATAAAACAAACTTAAGGGCTAAAAGCGGCAAAATATCATCTATTTAAATTAGATATTTTCTTTGGATCATTAAGTTTAAGTTGTGTCTTGATATTAACTCTTAGTTAAAATAATATTCATATCTATTTTGTTTGGAAATTACTTTCGATTTCTTTTCATTTGTTTTCAACAAAAAATGATTTACATTTGATATTAAATGAAAATTTTCTTTTAAAGAAAAAACTATTTATTTTTTATATGAAATACAAAAAATACTTCAAAAAATACTTTAAATATAAAATTCAAATCAATTCAAATGTTATTTATTTATATAAAAAGTTATATTTTATTTCAGTGCATAAAATAATAAGTTCTTAAATATTGAATTATATAAATATAAAACGATTGATGCAAATGAAGTACTAAATTAAATAAGCAAGTACTATTTTTAAAATGTTTAAGGTCAACCTTTGTAAATCTATAAATTAAGTAGTACCTCACATGGCTAAACTAGTCGACCTCAGGGGGTATCATGGGGGGGGGAAAGGGCTATTTTGAAAAATCAATAAAATCACTAAAATCTTTATAAATAGCATATTACGCGGTTTTTATTTGTTTTTCCTTACAAATACCTACAATTCAATCATATTTAACGTATTTTATCACTTTTAAAGCAAAAATCTAAGAAATATTAGCAAAAATGACTTTTTTCCAACTTTGAAAAAATTGAAATCACGAAAAATTTACTCTAAAAACTGTAAATTATACGTTTTTACGTCATTTTTGTTGTTTTCTTATTGTTTGCAACAATTTTACTGAATTTTCACTAAATTTTTCCGATTTTCAGCAAACTTTTTCTCAGACTTTTCCTTTGACAGGGGGTGCCTGACTTTGCGTCTCAGGGGGGTATTTTCCGGACTTTTCGTCTCAGAAAAATACCCTCCTTTTAGCCATGTTAGGCAATACAGTCTGTGTATGTGGGAATTCATATAAATGTGAGTTTGGGATCATTGCTTAAACATATTAGGATAAATATGAGCTAAAAATGTGTAAAACTTATTATACATATATTTGTTTATAGTATTAATAGAAAATTGATGTTTAGAACATTTTTATATTGAATATAATTTTTATGAATAAAATATTTTGAATCTAAATATTGAAGTATTGTTAGTACAGCCAAAATCATAGTTCAAAGTGAAAAGCATATTGAAATACCTTTTTAGCCCTCGGAAACGATTAGTTTT
>JAQIXI010001234.1:0-14829 GCA_034700165.1 Galumnidae sp. Gr-Ori-00277 | reverse complement strand
AGGTGAGACACTTCACATATTATATATTTACTTATATATATGTGAGGGTATATATATACATGTTATATATATATATAATACAATATATTCATTATATATATATATTATATATTGTATGTGCCATCAATTCTTAGCACTATTAGAGAAGTAGAGTTTTTGTGTATGAAAAGCGCTGCTTCACTACCAGAGCGCTAACATAAAGAGTGTAACATTACTTCAACGAATCGATAGAATAGCAGAAAAGCATCGAAAGAGAGAGTGAGAGCCATCAGAAGAGCAGATACAGTGAGAGTGAGAGCGAACAGAGCAAACAGTCGATTGAATTATTCATCCGGTCATATAAGTATGAGTAAAGCCAATCTCTTTGACTGCCCTCTCAATGCCTCTCCCTTTCTGTTCGTCTGCATCTCTGGCTTTCTGTTCACATTTCGTATCTCATTCTGACTGACATTTTCCCGGAAAAAATGGGTAAAAGTTGTTTGCAATAACTCGTGTTTTTGGTTCTCTTTTTTGTGCCATTCTTTTTATGATTGTTCACTGCTATCAATACTGAGGCTATTGCTGTTACCTAAGAGTTAGCACAAGAACTTAAGGGCACTGAGCAGCAGCACATCGTCAGCACCGACACTATGCCAACAGATGTACGCCCAACACATTGCAATACAACAATAATTCCATATATTCTTTGCTCGCAATTCTCCCTATGAGTTGTTTTTTGATCAAAAAGCAACTTAACCGGAAGGAGATGCCAATGAATGATGCCTTACCACTGGAAATGGCTATTTCGACAACACTGCTCTCCACACTCCTTATTCTCCCTAACCATTAGCTAACGATACACTTAAATATATTATTTTCATTTGAATAAAAGTTTTACACTATTTTTCTAATATTATGTAATAAATATATTTGTCGAATAGGATTATCACAATTCAGTTTCTCTGATTCACTCCCTTTCGAAACCCTCTCTAAAGGAAAAGAGAAAGAATGGGTCAACAAATAGTATTTTGAGTTAATTTAGGAACGCTTTGTTTGATTTAAACACTTGTTGTTTGATTATTCATTGCATAAATGACTTAATTCATAATTATTTATTATTTTCAATAAAATGCAAGAAAATCAACAAAACTTTAAACTCTATGAGCACTGACTCAGTGCTGTTCTTGCATTCGAACCAAATTAAGTCAATTGTTAGTATAGTTTAGCCTTATTTAAGTATATTAGGGGTTAAAAATTACAGCACAAAACAGTGAAGTACTTTATATTAGTTTGGTTTGAGGTCACGCTTACAGAGACGTTACACTTTTGGCATCAAACGCACAGAATAAGTGCAAAATTCTTAGTGCGCATCCAAACAGATCGATGCGACGACTGAATATATATATACACTTCCAGAATCTCCGAAGCAAAATGTAATCACCAGAATAAACCTAAGCATAACTCCTTTACATTTGCCTCTACTTTCACACAACCAAACATTAAACTGAGTAAATGTGAGCACAAAATAGACAAAGAGAACACACGAGAGAGCGAGAGAGAGCGAGAGAGAGAGAGAGAGAGAGAGAGAGAGAGAGAGAGAGAGAGAGAGAGAGAGAGAGAGAGCGAGAGAGAGCGAGAGAGCGAGAGAGCATTAGAGGGGTAGAGAGCACGAGAGAGACAAAGAAGAGTTAGCTTGAGCTCAATTTGTGAACTATCGCCTAAAAGTTGCAATTATTACTTAAATCAAAAGAGCGAAAACATGTCTTAAAAGAACAAAACTAAGATATCTGTCAGTGACTGAGGGCTCGATTTTCTTCTGCAGTAGAGTTGAAAAACTAAAAAGAATTCGTATTTCGAGCGTAGGATTTGTTATGAGTTTGCGTTGAATTGGAGTTCGAAAATAAAAACAGAAATAAATGATAAGACCTAAGAATGAACGACAGTTTCGTTTTTTAGACACAAAACAAAATTAAAGCAAAAGTTTTTGCATTGCATTTAACATTAGCTTAAAATCGTCTGCAATTCTTGCGGTCATTTCCTTTCAATAATTTCTTTTCTGTTTTATATTATTTTTGGTTAGTCTTAAAGTCTGTTGACGTTCAACGAACTACTGCTATGAGTCGGGTATAAGAGTTGGGTATAAGTCGGGCATAAGTGGCTCCAACGATCTCTGATGTGTAGGTGTTTTCTCTCATTTTTGGAAATCGCATCAAATGATAAGTTGGCATAAAATCATTGTATTTCTGGTATTAACAAATGTATCGCAACGTTTCCCACATTTACGTAAAAGAATAAACTATTTTCGTAGAAAAGATAAACTGAATGAAGGCCTCAACCAATGACTGTTTGGTAAAAGAGTTTCTCAACTTCAGTCTGAGGGCATGTATTTTCACAATCAATATTTACAACACAATCGATATCAACTCACTCGAGCTCTAATCTGTTAACTTATATTTTGTTAGTAAAGCAAAAAAAGTTAATAAGTTTTAAGTATATGACGAGAAGCCAATCACTTAATTCGTGGACAATCTGTTCATTTATTGACTCGTTTTCATAAATAGTGTTTAAAATAAAATATTAGACTAAAAACAATATAAAAAATCAATAGAAGAGAAAACGTCAAACAAAATGATTTGTGCGCTGAGAGTAAGTTAACAAATAATTGACATCTCCTCTCCTCTCTTCTTCTCTCCTCTCCTTTCCTAATGGCTTGAGTCGAACCAAACAAACACTACTTAATTCAAAATTGAGCCTAATTTCCATCGACTGCACTTAATTTGCAGAAATCGTTCAAAAAGTTATACACTATTAATGATGTGAACATTTAGTACATCCAGTTTTGGTAAAAAAATATATTGTGGTCTTAAGTTCGGTCACCCAATAGGGAAACAGTAAAGCAAATGTACTTTTAGTAAAACTAACTGTTTTATAGTTGGGTTGAGTATAAGTTCTATTGAGTCGTTGAACAGATTAATTGTAAAACCATATGATAGGTATCGCTTATCAGTTGTTTTCAATAATTGTTGCCTCAAATTTGTCCCCAATTCTTATGTTTGAAAATTCAACGCGAAATGTATGAGAAGTGAATGAGAAGTGTATGAGAACTCAGACGATCTTAAAATAACTAAAAGTCAGGTTTCCTTAATTAGAGCCCTTTTAGTACAGATGTAGTGAAAATTGAGGCAAAGAATAGATTGGAGTAAAAATTATACATATTTTTGTTTATCACCAAAACTATACTCTTTTGACGTTAAGAGAGCTCTAAGTATGGCCTCAATTATCAATTGGACGGAAGTGTTCTCTATTTCCATATGAATATTAGTTTAAATACAATGGTTTCGGTTTATGCGAACAAATTTGGAGTGAATTTTGTATTTAATATCTTTTTGTGTGAAGACGTCGATGGAATCGTATCGAAACCGGATTTGTGCGTCAATGAACTTCGGCTCTTCTACTCTATTAGGAGCGAACATCAGCTCATATTCTCTTAACAGGTAGTAAGGGATGGCGTAGTGCAACGTTTGCACTTTGGGCACCGCGTATGGCAATGGTCGACGGCCGTAAAGGTGGGAACCATCCACTCATTCACATTCACCTCTGCCACTCTCACTGAGAAGATATCCTTTGCAATGTCTCTACCCCTGTGCAGAGTCAAACTCCAAGTGAACTCCGGATGCCTTAGCTATGACTGCATTACACTCTCACCGAAGCCAACAATAATTTCATTTAAGGACTGGTTTTCAACTACTAATAAAGCCCACAACACAACCACTTAATATGCGATTCAAAAATCTTATACTTCGGTTCAATAAAACATTAATTATATCTTCAATGAGATTAGGCTTTCTTTCAAACAATTATTTGAGTTTAACATTAATTCTCTTGTCCTCAATGCCAGCCCTCAGTCGCATAAATACAGCCATACATTTGTTTTATAAATATTACAACAAATATATTAAAAAGTTATAAATAATAAGCAATACTGCGATCCAAATATAATAATAGAGGGCAGGCAGTGGTTATGCCTCTTATACTCAAATCATTTGTATAAATAGAGCACAGAATATGTGATAAATTGTTTTTTATTAATTTAAAACATTTAATAAACAAATGTTTAAAAGGGGTCTTAGAATAACAATAAAGTCGACCACTGCTATCAATTGCTATCAATTGCTATCAATTCGGTGACCTTAAGATATGAGAGTAAAGCAGAGCTACAATTCGATACAAAACGTGTGATGCGCTTAACATAGAGTCAAACACTGAAGTCCTTACAGTCCTTACAGCGCTTCAAAACTGTTAATGTAGTCAATAACTTGGATGCCTTTACCCCTCCCAGAATTCGTTCGATATTTGGTTGAATAAAAATATTTCAATACATATGCTGTGCTAACACTTAATTCAGTGCCACTTGGATTCATTCAACATATCTATTCTATGGCTGCTCTTCTATACTGACGTTAAGCCAAACATTGGAAACAGTTTCCAACTGTAATACAAGTAATGCATAGATTTTGTTAATACAATTGTTATCGCAAACAGCGGTCAAATACTGGGCAAATGCTCAAATAAACATGCTCATTATTTAATCATAGATACATTGAACTTTTAGTGATGAAAAATAGAAATTCCCTGTAAACTTGCAAATTTTTAATCTATCAAAAGATACAAAAAATTGATTCAAAAGATTATTTGAATCTATTTTTGTAAGATTAGAACAAAATGTTATTCATTTATTGATAATCAATGGTTGTGTCCATTCGATCATCAGATGATAATTATAACTCTTAACTCTTTTGGTCTCTAAAATGAAAACTTAGTTTTCCTTCGTTTCAAAAACACAAAATTAGATTCGCTTTAATATAAAGTTAAATGATTTGTAGAGAAGAGCAAAAAGAAGAGCAAAATTATTTGTTGTGCATCTCTGATATATAAGTGATATATGCTTTCATTTGTTTGTTGTGTGCGCCTGCACTGCACTGCACTGCACTCGACAACAGACTAAAGTCACATACAATCTAATGCCGAAAATAGTTTTTCTGTGCTTTTAGGCAGTAATACAACGATCGCAGCCAAAGACAAGACAAAAAAGAAGAGTTTTGGACAGAGTTTGTGAGCGCTTGGATTGCATGCAATGCGGAAAAGCTAAAAAGATCAATAGCACAGCATAGATGTGAACACTAAACATACAGAGCACAATACGAGAGGGGAAAGAGAGAACATGAGAGAGAGGGAGAGAGAGAGAGAGAGAGAGAGAGAGAGAGAGAGAGAGAGAGAGAGGTGCGGTCGTGGCTGCTCTTTCCATTAAGATATTTGGAGTCGCTTATTGTTACCTAAATCGCACACCACTATTGCTCTCACATACGAGACTCAGAGCATATAATACATGGAGTAAATGCTTCATATATTTTTTAGTGGCAGTTCTGCGATTGCGGAATGGAATGGTATGGAATGGTAGGTCTGTTGAGACATCCTCACATTCACTTACATATAAACATAGAATGGTATCTGTTTTGGAGTCTGTTTGACATTTTCTCTGCTATTGATAACAATTTTATTCATATGGAAAACTTTGAATACATATAAGAGTAGTAAATCATTGCTTCACTTTATTTGTTAACTTTTAGGGTTAACTCAGCTCTAGTTGTGTGCAGTCAGTAATAGAATAATCACATTTACATACTATTATCGTAATTCTCTTAACAATTATATGACAGAAAGTGATGACTTATTGCCAATTAGTTAACACTCAATACAATCAATAACTAAATAAACACTTTTAAACTATTTTAAAAGTGAGACAATTCTAAGACCACAAATGATTACAAGTTTACAGTCGAGCGCCAACTGATCAACAATTCATATATTATAGCAATACTTCACTCAAACAAGTTTTGCGGCGCTTTTAAAAAGAATAAAACTATTCTACAACTAATGACTGCATTCAAGTGATGGTCACTTCATGTTTTTGATTAGGAAAATGGATGTCCAACTGTTTATGTTGTGAGGGCTGTGCCATAAACCACAAGCTAAATGAGCTCAGGGTGAAATTTTTCGAGTCAATGCGATTTTGTCTCTTTGTTTAGTTTAAGGTCAGACCGAATGCCAGATATATTTACGACTCAATTTGGAGGCGAAAGTAGACGAGAGCACCCCTTTGGTAGTCTCTTTTCACAACTCTTTTACTAATATTAGTGGAAGTGGTGTTACTATGGCTGCATTGCATAGACTGTATGTATGCAAACACGACAATGAAACCGACAATCAGCTCAACGAAGATATACTGATATAATGTTGTATACGACTCGAGTCAGACTTATTTCGCGTAATTATATGACTCTCGAGTCACTCCGAAAGGCCAACAATCGATCCGATATTCTCTCTAATCATTTCTCAGTTAATATACAATTCGTTGAGTTTTGTGACTCTTTTCCCAAATGAGATTTGAAGTCAACCCCTATTATTGCAATTTATATGAAAAAATTTAATTCACTGCTAATAATATATTTCTTCATTTGTTTCAATTGTTTCAATGGTTACAAATATTAAACATTTTATCAAATTATTTCAAACAAAGCACTGGAAAACTTTTATCAAAATCTTTTGTCAACTCTCGAGTCTTATTTTATTAAAGCATAGATGGGCTAAAGTCCGGGACTCACTCCAATCCAACGGGTATTCGCAGAATATTATTAAAATTATCCGGAAATTAATCTGTGATTAAATTTAGAATTGAATTTTCAAGTATTAAATGATATTATTTGTAAAAATGTGATACTTTTACTCATTTGACAAATGAATGACAATTTGTTTCGATAAATATTTTTAGTTTTAAACAACTTTTTATTGATTTATTTAATTTGAATTGAAATTAACCGCAAAATACCAGTTTTACCACTTTATCTCGATTTCTGGGAAAACTTGTCAATTTTCTAGAATCACACACTTGTGAATCCCCTCTCGTTTATAGGTAACACAAGAATCAAAGCTCAAGAGTTTGTTTTAATGTTTTAAAATTGATGTCAATTTCCGATTGAAAAACAACTAATAGTTATAATAATTCGATTATTGTTTCCTACTTTCAGATAAACCAACAAAAGAGTGTAGAAACCATTCAATAACTTGTTTTTATCGCACTTCGTGTTTATGTAAGTGTGGAGAGAGAGAGAGAGAGAGAGAGAGAGAGAGAGAGAGAGAGAGAGATTTCATTCTTAATATTTTGTTAAGATAGTTATGTTAAGAAAAACCATTGAAATAATTTTTTGTGAAAAAAATATCGAAAGTTATTTAAATGATTCGACACTCATTTAAAATATTATTTGTAATATAAGATATGAATATATATTTGATTAAAACATATTATCAAAAGTATGTTAACAAATGTGTTCATCTGATCAGTGAAAAGAAAGCACTGGTTTTTTGCTTTAAATAAATTCAAAGTAAAAGACAATTTCCATTAAAACAAAGTTTATTTATTAAAATGCATTAATATTTTTGAAATCGTATTCCCAGAAAATTACACATTTTATTGTCTCACAAAAGTTAAGGAATAGATTTTAGATATTTCTCTCTTGGCTTTTGAATTGCACGACAAAAATCAATTCTTGGATAATATTTTCCCAAACAATAACCGTTTAAATTCTTGCATTAATTTTATTATAATTCAATTTTGTTTTTTGATCCAAATTAAATTGGGTTATGACTTATGTTTGTCATAGAAATTAACTTATAATTAAATGATAAGCACTCTTACAGTAAATTTCCAAGTTTCCGGTCAAATACCAGGAAAAGTACCCCAAATAAAATATTTAATAATAAGTTCCATAGCTTTGAAAACGTTTGTAAAATATTAATTAATTAAAATAACGATAAAAACATAGTCTAAGAAAAAGCGCTGACAATAATGAAGGATAGATTAAGTAATAAATAAGACCAAATCAATTGACTCTCTTCTCAATTATTTATACATTTGTCGTATACATAGTATATGCAATGCCTGACAACAATAGCCATGAAATTAAATTTAATATTTCATTTGATTTTATAAAAAATATTTTCACTTTTGATTTGCTTATCATTGATTTGCAGACAAATAAACTGTTGAATGAAATTCGAGCAAAACTTTTAGAAAATAAAAAACTGATTCAATATTTATTGTATATAATCGTAATATTGAAATAAAATGTGAATAAATATTGATTTTCAATATAAAAAAACATTCAAAATATATACTAACATGAGATTCAAGTGATCTTATGAAGTAAATTTACCAAGATTAATTAAATAGAACCAAGATTAATATAGAACAATTCAAAATTAACTCAAATAAGAATTAAAGAATTCTTTGAATTTCTTATTACTTATGTTTCAAATTAAAAAAAATGAATTAACACATTTATCATTTAGTTATACAGGAATATAATGATTAAATGTCTTAAATAAATTAATTTTATTATAAAAAAATACATTTTCTAATAGAAAATAATAGTTTGCACTCAAATAATAGGGAAAACAATTATTGATATCTTAGTTGTATTGACGACTAAAAATGTTAATCAGGTTATAATAGAATAACTAAATGAGTAAATCATTGGATAACTATAGCAACCATTTAAAACGGATAGCATTTAACTGATTATATCATAAGAACTATAATTTTAATTCCGGAATAATATCTGATTTGTTGAGAAACTTTCAAATATTTACTTAAAATTATTCAAATAATAGTATTCAATGGATTCATATCATAAACCAATTGATTGAGTCGTTCACTGAGACGAGTGTTAGTCATGAAAAGCTGTTTTGGGACAAAAGATTGTTTCAATAGTTGGTTGCAAATAAAGTTTCATCTTTTCATAAAAATAGATGTTTGTCTGCTTGAGTGCGGCTCAAAGTTAATAAACCAGTATTAGTTCAATAACTTGAATCGATGTAACATTTCTTAAGAATAAAAATAAAAAGCGAACACAACTCTGAATAGTTGTGACGAAAAATATTGCTTTTATTTTTAGTGATGTTTTGTTCTTATTTTTAACTTCATTTCAATAAACTCTATCGAACCCAAACTTTGTGATAAAAAAATCAATTTTTGTTAAAACGATTAAATTTAAAATCAACTTATTTTCAAAAATAGGTTTAAATAAGACAAGTAGTGAACCGAAGGTGAGGCACAGTGTGCACAGTGTGAGGCACAAAACCCAATGAATGTCATGAATGTAAGCAATTGGCGCTTAATTTTAAATAAAGTTATTTAATAATTATTTCATTTATAAAGTTTGGGATAAAACCGAAAAATTTTGTGAATCAAATCATTGGTTTGTGTCACACAATGAATGTCATATACTTTCGGGGATTTACTTCTTTTAGGAGTAATGTTGGGTAAAGTTAATCCTCAATTCTGGAAAATAATGCGGAGGAAAGCAATACTGTAATAGTTGTGGAAACGGGGGTCCACTATGAGTGGCATTAATAAGTCTGAGGCACTGATATGAGGTATAGTTAGTTAGCAGTTGTGCTGACTCTCTGTTCAGACAGAATAATAAAGATAATGAAATGAGTTTTGTGTCCCAATGATGTTGAGGTTCACTCACTCGCAAAGTGTTGCAGAACTGGTGCCGACTTGTTATGCGTTCAACACTATTATATGCATTGCATTCGTTGACGAGTATTGCATGGGTTTGGACTTCTAGTCATGAGAGTCTCCCATCGAATAATGGATGAGAGAACAGCATTCAGAACATAGACAGCAAAGAGGACGGAGAGGAGAGTAGTGAGAGTTGTGAGAGAAGTACGAGAATTACGAGCCCTACCAAAATATATGTATATTTGAGGACAAAAGATAGTCGTGTGATTCACATAATTTTCGGGGTACACGTGTTGCAGGGGATGGTATGGCAATGGGATCGCACAGAATGGATGCTGAGTACAGACGAACTCGACTGAGTTGTGGTTCACGCGACTCGCTTTTAGAGCAGATGCCGTTCAACATAAAGACAGATATGAAACAAAGCAAAGAGTGAGTCAAACATCAACTCATGACTAATAGGAGCCTAAGTTAGCGACAAATCACTACAAAAATATATTTTTTAAATCAAATTACTATCGAAAGAGTTTTTGAGTGAACACTAACTCAATATCTGTCCAGAAATCAAGAAATGAAGAGTCATTAGTTTCTAACAAATTGAAGCTCAGAATGAATGCAAAATAGTTGCACAGAATTTGTCGATAACATCTTATGAATAGAAAAATGAAATTCTCTGTTTGGCTGATCGCGTGGCACAGGTCTATACCAAACAGTCCTCTTCATTGAGAGTTATAGAGAGGAGGAGGCATTGAGTAGTTGAGAGGCGACTTACCTTCACCTCCAACAATGTGTCCGGGAGTTAGAGCGGCGTAAAAACAGTCAGACCGGTTGGGACACACATAAGATTGAAGAGGTACCCAATGGGGACACCAATGGGGGTAAAACTCAACAGAACGCAGAGAAAAATTAGAAAGAAATGGTGTGAGTGCTATGAGATATGGCTTTATATGCATTGCATAGTGTGGTTGTGTGTGTGTTGTGTGTGGTGTGTGTGGCAGTGGTAGCAAAAGCAAACCAACAAAATGCTTGAGTAGCCGTAACAGTGCCAACACTACCAGTACTGCCAACGGCCCAAAAGAATCTTTATTTGCTTCTTTTCTTCAAAAGGATTCCTCAATAACTGGTGTGAGTTTGAGTTTGACGCTAAGGGATGGGCAACAAAACATTGAATTTCGTACAAATTCTTTGTTCAGTTACAACATTTCAGTTTTGTTGAGGAGAAGACTCACAAATAATGTCTCACCAGAGCTACCACTCAGAGGTGAGAACTATTGGAATCGACTGCGACCTCCAAAACTACTTCTATTGGACTGAATGAGGACTGAATAAGGACTGAATGAGGGCTAAACTTCAAAAAGAATCCGAGAGTTCGTCAGTTGGGCTGACTTTGTTTCCAACAATATATGCATTTTGTGATCGGAAGTTATGCTTTCCGGTTGTCCTAAAGATTACAATTGCAAACAAAACTCAACAGATTTGAAGTTTAAACACATTTTGACTCCGAATCGTTTAAATCGTTTCAAAATTAATTTTATTTTTTTCTTAATAAATGATAACCACTTCTCAATTGACAATCATTTTAATGAATTCCAAATAAAGTTCTAATTATAGTAATGTCTTATATAACACTTTCTGAGGATTTAAAATATTTTTAGAAAAAAATGAATTTTTTGTTGAAAATGCGATTAAATAAAAGCCAACAAAAGAAACTCAATATGTCTTTCATTAATCAAAGGCTTCTGTTGTGATGAATACAAACTATTATTGACTCAATACATATCACCAGTGAAAAGCTCTTAACGAGAAAGTGATTCTTTAAATAATCTAATTAGTAAAACATGGTATGAATGGTGTGGTGGGCACACCATAATTATAGCAATAAATATTGAGATAACTAAACAATTGGCTCACAATTTGTCCAAACACTACAAATGATAATAATTTGAAACAAATGTAAGCAAAAACAATATATCGATTGAAAAGCAGTCATTCCTTTTGAAAGTATTGTTGATTCAATCGATAGAAATAGTTTTCCGATTATTTCATTTTTATCCTTATTTTGGGTAATTAATTAAACACTAGAATAAAGCCCAGGGGCCACACCTACAGACCTACAGCCCACACACACTACACAAACTATATATTAAAGTTAACCAAAATTTATTTCATAAACTTAATGTTTGGACAGAATATATCTGTTATTCCTTTCGACAATTTCTACACAAAAATAATTATAATAAAAGTAAAACGTATTGACTTAATCTTAACATCAGTTGACCACTACTGTAGGCATTGGCAGACAGTTTTAGAAACTGTTTCCTCCGTCAGATTATTTCAAATGAAATCACTCGCAATCAAAGCTTAGGTCAGTCGTTGGGAAAGAGAAATATAAGTTCCAGTAATGTATATACTGTTGGGTTAGTTGTGTCTAAACTGAAATTTATTGAAATAAACAAATGTTTGAAACTCGAGTTTTACCAAAAAGTGCTAATTATTTATTGCTGGAACTTATATTTCTTTTTCCCATAAACTGACCTAAGCTTTGATTGCAAGTGATTTCATTTGAAATAATGACTCAAAGAATAAAACAGTAGTTTCTAAAACTGCCAATACAGTAGTAGTGGTCAATACAGTTGTGATTAAGTCAATACGTTTTACTTTTATTATAAATTTAAATCAATGCAACCAATTATTCAATAAAAATATTTTTCTGTGGAGAGAGAGAGAGAGAGAGAGAGAGAGAGAGAGAGAGAGAGAGAGAGAGAGAGAGAGAGAGAGCACATACCAAGTCTTCATTGACAGTACGTCAAAGCATAGAATAGGTCAGTCACGGAATGTCAAGTCTCGCCCCCTCTCTCTCTCACATGGCTTGAGAGCCCCACCAGTAATACCTTGGCCTCTTTACTAAGTGGTGCCCTCCTTAACAAATACCATATTCACTGTGTTTACACCGAAAACACATTTTCAGTGTTTGTGAGTAAGAGTTCAACTCATTCGCATGTTTTCCAGTGGAGAGCTATGGGAGGGCTATCACTGATCTAAGGGAGGGCTAAGAGAGGGCTAAGAGAGGGCTAAGAGAGGGCTAAGAGAGGGCTAAGAGAGGGCTAAGAGAGGGCTATCGCGCGCTAAACATTAAATACTGACATTTGGTTTACATTTTAAAGTTTTAATTAAAGACAAATTACTCACCAAATGATCATAAGTTGAAAAATGATTTCTTGCGGTCCTCTGATCGGAGATTTTTGCCGTCCATTGGCTTCAATTGTCGTGAATTGTCAGCTGAGGTGAAGTGCGATCAAGTGATGCAATGCAAGAATAGCCGACAGTTTATCGCAAACTTCAACTATAGCTCAGAATATATCTCAACCAATGAATATCCGATCACTTGATTCACTTAATTGGCAGACATTTAAATAAAACGTTTATTTGATTTGATTATATCCGACAGCACTTAATGTCTCAGTTGTGGTAAATATGTTTAACCACAATATGATTACCCCCTCATAAGTGTGGGGTTTGTCATCCAAATCAGTTCAGAACTTAATTATGAGACCAAAATTCAAACACATTTTCGTTGGATGTCTTCACAAGTCTTTGATTACAAAAAAAAGTCAGTTTTAATGATATTTTCAATAAATTATTCAATTATTCAAAAACTGATCGAAGAGTTAATCAAATGATAATAAAGTGTTCAAAGAAATGATGTTTTGGTTCATTCAGTCATTAGTTTTAGTGTTTCGAAAACACAAATCTTGAAAATTGTTTCGCTTTTGAATAATAAGAATCCAATAAACAAATAGTTGTGAAGAAATCAAAACAAAACTATTAAACACTTGAACTTCACTCTAATTCTCAAATTTGAGGCAAAATTAAAGTTTAAACTCTTAACGAAGAGTCAGTCAGTGCTAACACTTTTCATCGAATGGAGACTTCAGTTCAATAGTCGTCAGAACTCTCACAACAAATGCTCACAAAAATTGAGACTCAATTCACTAAAAGATCTTTGCCTTAGATATCGAAACCATTACTAAACCGCTTCTTCGGGAGTGAAACCATTCTATTGATTGACTAACACTCTAATGAAATTTATTTATTTTTTTAAATATATTTTTAAAATATATTTTATTTAATTATTTAAAAACAATTAAAGATATTAAAACAATCAAATTTTTTTAAAAAATAGGGAATCATTTAAAAGTTAATTTTAAAAAATTATAAATATATTTAGATTTCTCTTAAAATTTGAAAATTAACAAAAAAATTATTCAAATGAAGATAAAAGTATATAAAATCATATTCAATAAATAGAGTGAAAAAAAATAATTATTAACCAAAACCTAAAAATTTGGGCTTTGGTTTTCTATCATTCAGACCTCTATTTAAAATGTTGTAACGACAGATACGTTTATAGTGCGATCTTTCGTCTCTTTATTCAAATGTTTTTGAAATGATTTATATTATGTTTTGACATTTCATTCATTTATTAATTTTAAAATAATTTTTTAAAAAGATTTCAATTCTTCCAAAATAAACGCTAGAATTTGAGTCCAACTCACAAGACATGAGTGAAATATATATATATATTCTCTGAGTGTATATAAACCAAAAATAATTTTCTATTGAATCCATTGAAGATATTCTTGATTTGATCGGAAAAGTAATGCTTTTCTTCTACACTATTAGTTGGACTCCTGTTTTGCTAACTTTAAAAATATCCTTTTTATCAAAACGTGTTCATCATTTTCTTTTAGTGAAAGAGAAAGAGAGAGTTTGAGAGACCGTTAGCTTATTTGTTAAACAAACAAAAATTATGTGTTAATTGCGGACAAGTTTTCCTATTTTTTTATTAAAAAGTCTATAATAGTATAGAGAAGTGGTTTTCAGTGAAATTCCTTTACTAACAAAATGTTTCCTTTTAAGTATTTCTATAATTGTTTGAGTGACGCCCTCTTCGGTCCACAATTAAGACTATAATTCATTTAAAAATACAATTCTTTGATAAGTATTTATGGAATCACATAAGAAGAGAGAAAAAGCGTTGAATGCATTGCTTTCGTTACAATTTTTAACACAATTTTGTTATCTTTACTAATGGTTTTCAATGAGAAGTTTTAAAATGAGTAAAGGCTAACATTTTATCTTTTCTTATATGACTTATTTATCGGTGAAGACATCCAAACACTGATTCCATAACTTTAGTATGGGCGATTTCACCATGTATGGTGAAGTTTTCGAATATTGTTACGGTCGCATTAATTTAGTGGGAT
>JAQIXI010001233.1:0-14829 GCA_034700165.1 Galumnidae sp. Gr-Ori-00277 | reverse complement strand
AAGATTATGCTCTAGTAAAATATATTAATCTCACATTTTATTTAATTCTTTAAACTTGACAAATTTTTTTGATACAATATAACCAATTAGAATCAATAAATATTTCCTCTTGGCTATTTTTAATTTTAAAGTAGAAAACTGTTCTCGGAAGTTTTTTAGCGTCATTGAATCTACTACAATAACTAGTTTTCCATCTAGTACATTTAGTAAATCATTTTCTTTCAGAGTTAACCGAAGAGAATCTTGAGAAATGATCTTGTTCTTCAATTTAGAATAAGTTTCAATATTGATTAGTTTAATTGTTGCATGAACTTGAGGACCTATTATTTTTATTTTATCACTACCAATAATATCATCTAGGCTATCTACTATATTGATAGCATTAGTTTTTAAAAATGTTATCAAAAATGTAGACGAAAATGAGTTGGATAATATTGTTGAATAAATTATCCAAATCCAGAAAATTATTAATATTGGGATTTTGATTGTTGATTGGTTTTTCATTAAACTTGTACAATATTGATATCCAGAATAACTTTGCTTGATAAATATTGTGATTAAATTTATTAAATTTGCTTCTTTTTCTTGTTTAAACAATCGAAATATTATCATAAATATTAGAATCGATAAAATTATACATAACCATACCTTTGATAATAATTATGGGAAAGTTTTTATTAAATTATTAAATGAAAATTTCAATTCAAATATACAAACCTTAAAATCAAATATTTTAACAAATGACAAATAAGTATGTTCTCTTTCAATAATGGAAGCGGTTAAAATCTCAACAAGATAACCTAGATCACTTATAATGTATAAATAACTAGGATGGGAAATTGTAGGAATTAATATTACGAATGGTGAATTCTATAATTAAAAACAAATCATATAATGTTAATTTTACTAATTGAAGAATCATTTTTAAATACCATGTATTTTTGAATATTTTGCTGAAAAAATTTAACAATTTTAATAGGTAAATTTAAATTGCACAAAATGTATTCTATTATTACAATAGAATAATATAAGACCTTAAAATTATCCTAAAAAATTAAAATATTATTTAAGGTAAAAATTAGATTTGGACAAACCTCATTAATATCTTGAGCAAAAATAATTACTTGCTCATCATTATAATCATTTGTTTTATTTAAACCATTGCAATAAAATATTTTCTCAAATTCGTATGATTTTTGTTTCAACAAGATATTGCTAATAGATAAATAATTGCTATTCATTATTTTATTTTACAAAGATGTTTCATATATTTCAATATTCTTTATATAAATTTTGAAAATATTTTATAAAGAATGCAACACTTATTTAATAAAATTTTGTTTCAAATTTTTATCAAATAAAAATGAAATTTATTTAATAAAAAATATTTATATAAAAATATATATATAAAAATTTTAAAAATTAACATTTAATATAATACTTAATGACATATTTTATTCAATTTCATAAAATATTAAAAACAATCTTAATTTAAACAATTTTTGTTTTAAAAACATCGTTATATATATAATAATTTGTTTAATAAAGAAAAAATTCTCTCTCTCTCTCTCTCTCTCTCTCTCTCTCTCTCTCTCTCTCTCTCCCCTTCTTTCTGTTTCCCCCACTTCTGAAAAAGTAGAGTATTTACAAAAGTGTTTGATGTAAAGAATAGCCGAAATCAGTTGTAAAAATTGTGAAAATAAAGAGTAGGCCATCGATTGGCCAAATGTCGGTTGACGTCAGCCAAACGTAAAACTAGAAATTTGTTTCTTTTTGGAGAACGTCATCGGCTCACAAGCTTTGCTTCACTGATTATTTTGAAAACTGGGGGTAAACAGGCTTTCATTGAGGGAATATTTTTCCTCAATTCCTTCATTTCATTTTATAGTAAACTCTTTTGTTATTTGGTTTGAAGATCACCAAAAGATTAGACACTTCTTTCCATTAAAGTGTTTGCTTTCGAATACAGTTGTCAATCGATCCGGTAAAGTATGGATCGGGTAAACTAACCCAAATACCATTGCCATAGACTTTAATGTTAAATATAAACCTATCGGGTAAACAACGGTTCTTGTAAACAACCTTTCGTGTGAAGTAGTTTTTGAAACCACTGCCATAGAAACTAATGTTAAAAGCAGTCCTATCGGGTTAAGTAGTTTTAGCCAAATCTTATTTGAAGTTAAAAAATGTCAAACTTTACATAAAATAAAAACAAATGAAAAAATAACTTATTTTAATCAAAATGTCGTCAAATAAGAGAAAAACATCTCAATTAGTGATAAAATTGAAATAATCGATAAAATCAAAAGTGGTGTTAAAATAAATGTAATCTTAAGTAAATATAAATTTAAAAATTATTGTAATTTTAATTCTAAATTGAAAACCCTTTTAAGTTTTTAAAACAGCAGAAAATTACCGATTTTTTACATTAATTTATGTATTCTTATTAATAAATGTATTTAATGAGTGCTATAGTAAACCAACCGTTCGGGTAAAGTAAATTCAATTTGCGAACCACTTTATCGGATCGATTGCCAACTGTAACACTAAAATATAATCAATTTTTCAATAAAATTCATTTAGAATTTAACAGAAAATGCATTTAATTTGTATATTTTTTTATTTTTCTTAATGAGAAATAAAAGTAAAACATTTTTAAAGTTTATAATTAGATAGAATGAAGAGCACCTTTGAGTGCGCCCTGAGTTGCCCTGAGTTGTTCTGTGCACTGTTGTCGGTTGTTTGTCACCCTTGGTGGTCAGTCCTGGTTAGAGATAGTATAGAATAAATAGACGTAATATAGAAGTAGAGAAATGTTGAGAAAGTGGGTCAAAGCAATGCATCGATTTTTTCCAACTCATTATATACTACGGATTCTGTGCTTTCAATTCGATATTTTATTTCCAAAATTAGAGTGCATTCAGTTATGCCTTCAGTTTATGCCTTTACTTCTCTATTTTCGCTCTATTTTTCTAAATCCGAATCAAAACTAAAGTTTTAAATATTTTGAGCTCTAATTTGATTAAAAGTATTTTAAATTATAAGCGATTAATGAATAAATGAAAAACTTTGGGATTCTTTTATAGCAAATATCAATCAATAATTAGTCGTAAGAATCGATTTCTGACATTAATTTAAGTCGTTTTGAAATTCTTTCGTTTCCTGTCGTTCGTGAATAGAAGTAATGCATTGAATGACATTTTCTTCTTTAAATTTATGGCAGTTTTTCGCTGATTCCAGTACTCTAACGATCAAAATATTTGTAAGTTTTGTTGGTTCCCAAAAGAAGACATTAATAGCTAATCCCTGTTTCACAACAGTGTAAAAATAAATGCAAAGACTCTACTATTCATACTATTTGTTATTTTCAGATATTTTTTATTCCAAAATTTATATCAAATGAAAGATCAAAAGAAGGTCTCATTAACTAAATTCTTGAGCAGTCCTTCAATTTATTCTTAAAGTATTCTTAAATTCTTAATTAATTCTTAATTATTTGTTTTTAAAGAAATTTGAAGTAAAAAAAGATTTGTTGTATTTTTTCAGTTCCTGAGAGCACCTGATTTACAAGTTGGTGCTTTTGCTCACAATTAGAGGCTTTCCAGACAACAGTTGTAATGCACGTCGAGATTCAAGTGGCTCTAAATTTCCTCATCTCATTTCTCTACAACAAACTTCCCCGAAGAAGAGTTAATCAATTCGGGGAAGAGTTGGAGAACGCCCTTAAAATCAAATTTGAAGGGCACTGGTATCCAGAGAAACCGTACAAAGGATCAGCATATCGTTGCGTGCGCTGTACGCCTCCTCTCGACCCGACAGTGTTCGATACGGCCGCGCGCGCCAGTGGTATGGATCTGACAGATATTCAAGAAAATCTTCCACAAGAATTGAGTATTTGGATCGATCCGGGAGAGGTCTCATATAGAATGTCAGAAAAGGGTCCGGTCAAGATTTTATACTCTGAAAAAACTGATAACAACATTGAAAGGGAAAATTTGGACCGGGAGGTGACCCGAACCTTCAATCCTGAGGCTCAATGTTTTAAGCCTATCGAGTGTCTGACCTCACAATTCGGTGGATTGAATCTAACGAATGTTAATCCGATCAACAATTCATTTGGTGAGGAAACGTCGCCTCCAGTCTATAAGAACAGCATTAGTCCGATTTCATCTTTTATGGTGAGTAAGACCTCAACTCCGGTCGTTTTTACGACAGCGACTTTCGCGGCCACAAAGTTTGGTTCGACTAAACTCAAGTCAAACAGCAAACGATCGCATCGAATGTCACCGACAGAGTTCAGTAATTATATCAAACAAAGAGCTCTTCTTCAACAACAGAATTCGGGACAACAACAGTCGCCAATCGGAATGAGTCCAATCGCCAACAATAACGTGTTCTCAACCACTTCGACCTCATCTGTTTCTCCGCACAATTCGCGATCACTTTCTCCAAACTCGACTCAAATGGATTCAGGCAATAGTTTTATGTTGATGTCGAACGGAGGCGCGCACTCACCCACATCTGCAAACACCACATTTGGAAGCAGTCAACAAAGTCTCTACACTTCCAACACATCGACGCCATCGAAAAGAAATGCATTCATTAATGGCTTATTCGACAACAATTATCTCTCAGAACTGGTCGGAAGTGGAGATCTCTCGAAAGTCAATTCAGGTCAACAGTCGACCAAAACAGCCAATGGAATGAATAGATTCACATCATTTCTCGATAAGTCAGGTCCGTTCATGTCTTCTCCGAATAACGTGTCGGTGCCGTCGGCCGCCAATTCGTTCGGTGCTTCGAATGGCAACTTTGGGTCGAGTGATTCGACAGCACTGAGCGGTACGTCAGCGAACGCTAGCAATTCTTCCAAATCTTTCGATAATATGAACTTCAATCTGAATGGCGTTCCCTATCCTAACCAATACCAACACCTTCTCGTCGCCAATTAAGAGCTAAACAAAACTCAATTCTATAACAAAAATTCAAACACAAAATGCAAACTAAAATTCAAACATATTTTTAAATTAGTTTTTCTGTTATTTATTGGAATTAATTATAATTTTGAGATAAAAAATATTAAAATGTTTTTTATTAACAAAAGGAAAAAAAGAAACGAAAAAATATAATCATTGATAAAAATTTTAATTTTTTAATTTTTCACTTTAGACTCCTATCCGTCAAATAATAAATTGAAAAATCATTTAATAGGTTTCAAATGGTGTGAATAATAATTGATATTTTATTGAATATTTGTATATTACAGAGTCTGAGCAGCTTTTTTGCCCGAATTCTGTCCTTTCATTCATTGTTTTATTCTCAAGAATTTGTTATTAATTATTGTTTGTATTTATAGCGATTCGATTATTGACCGATAATTTAAATTTTTTAAAGTTTTTCATTTTTGTAGTCAATTTTAAATTATATAAAAATAATATTATTGTTAATTAATTCTTCGTTTAATTGTGATAATAATTATTATTAAAAGACAAGGATAATTTTTAACATATGTTTGTTATTAACTGTACTGACAAACCTTTCTCTTTATTACTACTCATCTCTATTTCACAATACTTTCCAAACATATAATGGAAACCAAATTCGATATTAATATTTATGAAAATCATTTCAACTCATTATATGCAAAACCGCAACTTATTTATGGTTTTCAAGTGATTTCCAGAACAGAAGTCAAAATTTAAAATTGGTTTCTATTATATTCTTGGAAGAGTTAAACAAACAGTAGTTATAATCAGAGGTTTGTTAGTGTAGGACTTATTGTTATTTTTTAAGAGATAATAATCTTATAAAAACGGTTTACATCTACACATTATATCGATTATTACATTTATCTCTCCTTCACTTTCGATATTCAAATGTTATATATATTGTATAAGAATTACAGAATCGATGCGTTCATTGATTGCGTTTCAGAGATTGAATTTTGAGTACAAATTCTTAGTTAAGTTACGAATGCACTCAACTTATGTCTAAATCTCTGTCTATTCTTTTAATTTTCCGATATTTGATTGAAAATCAATTGAATCGAGTTATCAATTATCGGAAATATAGAGACAATAAACAGAATATTCAGTGGAATAAACCAGGAATTAATTGATGAGACATAGGGCAAACTTATTGAAAGCTAATTAACCTCGAGTACAAAACTCTATTTGTATTACATCTGAAACAATGATAACCATTTCTGTACTAAAATTGAAAATAAGTTCGTTTAATATAATACAAATGTTTTTATTTTTACCAAATTTATTATTCTATAAAATTTTGGGTACTTTTGAAGTCAAAGATTAAAATACATTATTTTATGCAAAAAAACGATTGAATTGCGATCAGAGTTTATGTAATGTTCTCTTGATTTGATTCTTTGATAATAAGGATAATGAATGAAATGTAAAGAGAGTTGTGACTATACTCGCACATTCACTGCCCAAAACGACATTTTTACTATTTCTGCTTATTATTAATCGATTGTAAACATTATTTATCATAAATTTGACAAAAAATATATAAATTGACCAAAATTTTCATTTGATTTTCTAAAAATTTGAATTAAAATTACATTTAAATCGCTTTTTTGCAAACCAAAGGTCTTTCCTTTTTTGGTGAACTATTGAGTGAATCGTTTTTATTACTCAATTGAATTCAATTAAAAGATTGACAGTTAAGTCGAGTCCAGTCGTAGCACAATATAAATGTGAATCTAACCTAAGAAATATATCATTAGACAAATGAAATCATATTTTCCTGTTTTGGGTCTAAAGTATAAAATAGTTGTCTTAAGGATAATAGACAGACAAATATATTTTCCTAAAAGTTGATCGGGTATTTATCGACAAATGATTGGATATGATTGTTATGGTTTCCAATGAGTCGGTGTTTTGTTTAAAAATTGTTTTAAATAATGTTTTTGTTTTTATTTTTTAATGAAAAAAATTGTAAATTTAAACAAAATTTTTAGTCAAATAATTGTAAAGAACTTATCTTTTTTAATCTCGATATTAATATAATGTAATCTTATATAAGAACAGAAAGATTTTCAAAATATATTATTTATATAATATTCGAATTTTAAGCTCTCGATAGGTATTTATCGTTTACTTTTATATCTAAGGAATTGTTAAAATAATTTTAACTTTAATTCAATTCAATTGTGCACTAAATTCATGTTAAAAATGGTTTAAATCTTTGCGATTAATTTGGAGATCAATACTACTGTTTGTGTATTGTTTGCCAATAAATTTATAGTAATCTTAATATTAAAAATTAAGATTAAAATTCAACAAATAATAAATAACTCAAATTGTATTTGAAATTCTATTCATATAATTATATGAATAATACATTTAATCTTAGTCTTAATTGTAGTTTTAAACCACTTTCAATAATAGTAATAATATTAGATATGTGTGAATGTATTGGAATTATTGCTTATATATAAATATATTATATATATATTATAATTGGTATTATAATTATATAGATTTTAAATTTTTATTGTATTGACTCATTTTTTAAGTTTTTAATAAATGCTTAAGAATTTAATTATTAATTTTGTTTTATTTATTTAGAGAACCAATAAATAAGTTTTGAAATATATGTCGGATTAGATATAGATATATAGAATTCGAGAAATAATAAACAAATGATTTGTTACAAAAGTAAACAATATTTACTTAATTGAGTCTTTGATTCAAAGGTTAATTCAAATAAAATTAATTAACAATAAATCGATTACAGAAATAAATGAATGAATTAATAATACATTAGAAAAATACAATAATTAGTGTTTCGTTACACTGACCTAAATATTGTTCAATTGGTTCACTTATATAACGAATATTCTATAAATAGACACCAAAACTATAGAAAGCATTTGGAGAAGAAGCGATCGATCGGTGAAGAGGCGGATTCGCTGCCATCAAAATATAGATCAATAAATCATTTGTTAAACTTTGTCTTCAAAAGGAAAATATTTCCTAAAAAATAAATTCATTGAATGATTAAAAATGTTAACAAATACTATATTTATTGATTTAATCTTTGATTATGCGGTAAATCCTCTCAAATAACTAATTGAAAATTCAATTACTTTTAATTGTTTGCATTACTCTCGAAAATATCAATACTTTAATGAATATACTTTCCTTCAGTCATATCCTAACATAAGAAAGACTTGAATCCATACAATTAATTGAAACAAACTTTTAATTTAATAATTATCTAATTTTTTGTTATCTCACTATAAAGACGTAAATGATCTTAACATTAATTATAAAATGAATATTTATTTATTTATTAAAAAAAAAAATATTTTTCAAAAGTAAATAATATTTTTTATTTAATAAGAAATAAAATATTAATTCAATGAAAGTTCTTTAAAATAGTATTAATCGACAAAAATGGAATCAGACGTGAATTCTATGTTTTATATTTATCTCAACTATATATCGTATATCGTATATACTCTTATATGTTATATACACGATATAGTAGTTTGGCTGAGTTGTGATCGATCGTCCTTGGCATTATACTTGGCATTAACCATACATACAGCCATCAATAGACTGGACGCACAAAACAACTCATTTGGCGCATAAAACGCCGACCGAATCATATTTTCAATCATTTTATCCTCCATTTAAAGACTTCCGCATTTATTCAAACATATTTTTTTAAAACTAAATTTCCAAAAGAATTAGAGTTCAAATGGTTGACCCAATTTTGTTTTTTCAATTTTGAGTTTTAATTTTAAATTTTGGGTCATTTCGGTCCTTAATTTTTTTAAATAACTTATAAATTTGTATTCCAAATTGTACAAGTGCTTTCTTAAAAATTAAGTAAAAAATGTTTCCTTTCGATAATTGAGGCTTAATTTGTTTCAATAAGTCTGTTCAAATTAATTTTTTAATGATTTGTTTTATAACTTGCTAAATTTAAGGAAATTTAAAGAATCGTATAAATTGGAGAAATATTTAAAATACCAAGAGTCAAGTCAACAATTGATTTTTTTGGAAAATTCATATAATCCTCAAATATTCAATTTATTAGCAAAACATTTGATTTGAACTCTAGTTTTGAATGAAAGGAATCTTAATTTTTTAAAATTCATTTTATCTAATAAGAGACCAAACATTGAAGTAAACCAATAAAACTAATTAAGATTTATCTGATAATGAGATGCATTTCCTAAAATAATCATTTAATTAAAAGTTCCTGGTTTTCCTGAGAAAAAAACTCAGGACGGTTCGGGTTTTATGTTGGTTTGGGTTGGGTTTGAAAATTGACTTAAATTCTATGCTTTGCTTCAAATAATTTAAAATCTGATAACTGTTTGACTAATTCTAAGAGTTAAGCATTTTTTTAATTTCAGTATAAATTGTGATAAAAAAATGAATCCAATGAGTAAACACTATTACATATTATCTAATTTAACAAATTTTAATTTTCTCAATGAAATCAAATCATTTGATTTTAAAACTGTCATTAATTAATTAATTAATATTTGTTATTTTAATTAATTAAGTAATTTATTTGAACGAATGTTTTTAAGTCGTAATAATATTTTAGAGATTAATATCAAATTGAAATGAACTTAAAAAACGAAATATTGATTAAAAGTTTTAATTTAATCGATATTAGAGCCAAACTTTTAAAGAGAGTAACATTTTATTGATTTTTTTTCAATCATTCACTACTTTTAGTCTATCGTTAGTCTACTTTAGTTTAGGTATAAAAGTAGTCCCAATTAATACAGAATCTGTGCATAAAAAAAAGTTAAAAACAGTTTAAGAATTATTTCTTTAAAATAAATATTAGATTAATTGAGCCCAGGCTAATATATAGTCATGCTCAAATTTTTAGATAAGAAAAATATTAAATTAAATTAAATGATGGAATAAAGGAAGACCTTGGTTAGTGGATTTTCAGTACATTTTTTGTCTTTTGAAATGCATTAGATTAGAGAGTAGTGAACGGAATTAAACCATAAGTTGTTTATTTCTTTCTTTTTTATTACTTTTAATTAAGTGTTAACTTAAATACTTCTCAAAAAAAATAAAAGTAATAATTTATAAATTTATTGTGCGATTGATGTCATCTGATGTCATCCAAAAGCAATTTTCTGTTTCAATCGATAGAATAGAATTTGAAGACAACAAAAGAGAGCCTCACTTTTATCACTTTTATTTCTAACAAATTCAGACTCAAATATATTGAATATAAAATAAATTAAATGAATACATTATTAAGATTTTATTAATGATATAATTTTAATATAAGTTATATTAACGTGTAAGTTAATAAACATAAAACCAATAATTATCTATCTTATTTTATTTTAACTTATAATTTATAAGTTATAATTTATACAAATAATTTTATATATATTAAAAATATATTGTATTTGTGATATAAACTAATCTTTTGTATTTCAAATGAAATGACTAAAATTTATGTAAAAATTTAATTTAATAAAAAATAGGAATACTTTTTAAATTCGTTTCATTTAATAAATATTAAGAAATGAGATCCTCAGTTATTGAGCCCTTATTAAACATTTGAATAAAATAAACATAACTTAACTATAATATCAATAAATATAAACATAAACTTAAAGTTAAATATCGATAAAAAGTTCGGACCATTTATTAAATGAATAATACAAGTGTTGAGGACATCATATCCTAATCATAAGTAATCATTGCTATCACTGATTGACATATCATTCAATCAAATTCTTAAGTTTTGATGATATAAGACCTTGAATTGAACTGACATTCATTAATAGTTTATTAATTTTGGATAATTTAAGTCATTTACGTCTTAAATACTATTTTGAAAGAATTGAAAACACTTTTAGTCAATAAAAATAATGAGTAAAACTTTTACTAAACATTTGATAAATTCCGTCAAAAATAGCGTAAATGAAAACTTAGTCGGTTTGGTCTCAACTAATAATGAAATTCAATTGATTTCCGACTGTTTTTCTGTTGTCCGAAAAGATGTCAACTCATTTGCCAGTCGTGGAAAAGTTCTTCTAATTAGTGGAGGTATTCATTGCTTTGTATTTCATTTTTAAGGAAAAGTATAATAAATTTCTATAATATATATGAAAATTAGGCGGTGCAGGACATGAGCCTATGTTCCCGGGCTTTGTTGGTGAGGGTCTGTTGACAGCAGCGGTTTCTGGAGATATATTTGCTTCGCCCCCAACGCGAAGAATTGTTAAACTGATTGAAACCATTACTGATGAGAAGAAAAATAATGAAATATTAATAATAATCGCAAACTATACGGGGGATCGACTCAACTTTGGATTAGCCCGGGAACAGTTGCTTTTAAATGGGTATAATATAGATTTATTTGTCTTTGGAGATGACGTCGCCTTTTATGGAGAGGGAAAAAAAGTCGGCAGAAGAGGTTTAGCCGGTATTTCTCTGATTCATAAAATAGCCGGTGCTCTGAGTGAGGAGGGAATGTCTCTCAAACTATTAAAGAACACCCTAATCGAATTCTCTGAATTAATTGGGACTATATCAGTTAGTTTGACCTCATGTAATATTCCCGGCACTGGCAGTTCATTTACATTAGGACCGGATCAAATTGAAATAGGACTGGGGGCTCACGGAGAGGCTGGTGTACAGCGTTTAAAACTCTTAAGCGCTCACAAAACCGTTGAACTATTAATCAATAATTTGGTCGCAAATAATTCAATTTTATCGAAACCCATAAAAAAATATGAGAAAAGAATTGTTGTTTTAGTCAATAATATGGGCGGACTCTCACAGTTTGAGTTCAATATTGTCATCAAAGAGTTGATCTCACAATTAGATGAACTTAATTTTAAAATTGAAAGAATATATTCCGGAACATTTATGACATCATTCAGTCAATCGGGTGTTTCCATTACTGTTATGGCTGTCAATTCAAGAATTCTCCAGTTATTGGACAGACCCTCGACTTCTAGTTCTTGGAATCAACTCTTAAATGTTCCGAAAATTTTAAATGACTCTCCATTTTGGAAATCTTCTCATTTGATTACATCTGAAGAAATGAACTCAAATACAGAATTAACCGATGAATTAGACTTTGGAAGACAACTCTTCATCAGATCTATTGAATTGTCGTCCAAAGCATTAGTTAATATTGTTTTCAATATAATAGTTAATAATTGCCAAGTTCATTTTTAAATTTCTGCAGATATCTTCAGAAAATTATTTGAACGAATTGGACACAGAATTAGGTGACGGTGACTGTGGCTCCACTTTGAGTACAACGTCACAACAAATCCTTAAAATTGTTCAAGGTACTTTCATCATATCTTATTCGTTAAACTATTGAAAACTTTCTTAATTTAATTCAATTTATTCTTCGAATATTTATAAAATTTGAGACCCAATCTACCATGTTCACATTAATGTTCACATTACAATTTTAATGAGATTTTAATAAATTATTTATAGCCATTTGTTTAGAGATTTGTTTCCATCAAATTTTGACGAAAGAATTGAAATGAAATTATTATTAAATTATATATTTTTTTTGTAATTTTTATAACAATTAATGACTTTTGACTTAAGATAGAAATTTTTAAAAATTGTGCGAATATTTGAGCAAAAAGTAAACCCAAAAATAATGTGGAAAACTATAATTAAAAATTAATGAAAACTGTTTAAACTTTAAAGACATTAATGATATCCATGTCACTTCTTTTTCTTTATAATAGAGATTTGACCTGATACAACGTATATAAAAGGTGAATATTTAACATTCAAATGATTATTAAAGGGTATTATTTGTAAATGAACTTGGTAATAGTATTTGAGAATGATAAATAAAGTGCCCCAAAAAGTGCCCTTTATTCCAATCCTAACTTTTGACTAAATATTTTTGAAATTAATTTTTTGTAGTTTTTATTTATAATTTACTTTTTTTAAAGAGAAAAGACTGAAGCCATCATTTTTTCAATTGTCTCAAATAATTCAGGACTATATGGGGGGCACATCCGGAGCCATATATGGCCTTATGATGACCGCTGCCTCTAAAGCAGTTCGAATAAACCGACCAAAAATCGGACAAAATTCTTACGATTACATCGATTTTTGGTCAGATATTCTCAGTTATTGTTTGAACACAATTTCGGACTACAGTTCAGCGAAAGCGGGGGACAGAACAATGTTAGGTTAGTTTTTTAAAAATTCAATACAATTATTTGGTAATAAAATAAATGAATGAATAATTTGAATTATTGTAAATTGTGTTCAGACCCACTGAACAGTGCTTTGACGGCATTACTTGAATGCGATCACAGCTTTCCTTACGATAAGATCGCAAATTCTGTGTCAATGAATGCAAAGAAAGGCGCAGGTATTGAAAAGGAGTGAAAATTTGCATTTTTGTTATAAGGATTACATTAACAGAAAGCACTGCATCGATGAGTGCAAGTGTTGGCAGAGCTTCGTATGTAAATCGAATTCCAATCACAAGACCAGATCCCGGGGCTGTGGCCGTCTCCATATGGATCGATGCTATCGCACAGGCTTTCCATGAATTTTCTCACTCAAAGTAATTATTTTATTTGAATTTCAGGTATTTTTAATGTTATAAATCGATTGCTTTATAAATTTGTATGACTTTTAGTTTTTATTAAAGTTTGAGTTAAAAAAAGGAATAAATTTTTTTATTTCTTAATATCAAATGAATTATTCAATGCATTGAAATAACATTTACTCTCTATTTGTTAATTCTAACAAAAATATACTTTCGATCATTTGATTCAACATTTGATAAAACTGTGGAAATGTTGGGTAAAACGGAGCGGAGGACTCTTAATAAGACCTGGGGTTGGGCTCATGAAGACTATAACTATTTTTATGTAATATATTTTCAAATGAATTAATTTTATTGTTTCGGAAAATTTGTTTTTTTATATGTTTTTTAAATTGGGTTTAACTCATTTGTTATGATTTACAATATTTTTGGGCAAATCTTTTGATTTGAATTCAAAGTCTTATTGGTCTCAAGTGTTCGATACAAAGACTCGTTTGAATTTAATGATCAGATATTTGTATTGAGTCCCCGAAAGTAAGGAATTCTAACTAAAGCTGTGCACAGCATCAGACTTAGCGAATGTGCATCTCTTGTGCTCTCATGTGCTCCCTGTGATCTCTTGTGCTCCGACTGTGCTCTCAACTTGAGTAAGAGTTGCAAAGCGAGGCAATGAGGGGCTAAACATAAAAGTTCAGTCGAGTAAAGGTTGAGTGGCTTTGCCTGAAAGCGGCTGTCTTTCACTTTTGTGATGTACTGTCGTTTCAGTTAACTTATTCTCCATTCGTTTCTATCTTTCCTATCAAATGATATCATTAATACTATTTTGTTATCTCTTTTCAAAATTAGAGGTGAGTTCAAACACATTTCCAATTATTTGTTTATACCTTTTATTCATTATATGTTTTCCATTAATTATGGATTAAATCATTTTTCTGAAGAAAAATGTATCGAAGGTTTGAAATATCATTTGTAATAATACTTCCATTAAATCAAAGATAAGTCATTCAATAAATGAATTAAATAAGAATTCAATTAAATCTTTCTTTAATCAAATCGAAGGCTTTTTATTTCAATTAAGGATTTGCTTAACAATATCTGCCATTTGTTGAATGAAACGATTTTGTTAATTACTTTTCTTCAGAGATGGCAAATGAATTCGATCCCAGGGGGGGGGGTGGTAGGGGGGGGGGTATTTTGGTCTCGGCTCCAGGGGGGGGGGTATTAGGGGGGGGTATTTTGAAAATCGCCAAAAAATCGCTA
>JAQIXI010001232.1:0-14829 GCA_034700165.1 Galumnidae sp. Gr-Ori-00277 | reverse complement strand
TTTTATAGATTTTATAGATTTTATAGATTTTATAGATTTTATAGATTTTATAGATTTTATAGATTTTATAGATTTTATAGATTTTACAGATTTTATAGATTTTATAGATTTTATAGATTTTATAGATTTATAGAATCAATAGAATAGTATAGAGAAGAACTTTTTAGTGAAAACGAGAAATACTGTGATTTCCATCTGTTGTCGGAAAACATAACTTTTATTTTTTAAACGAAAATAAGAGACAAACAAATGATTAAAAAGAAATATAAATAATCGACGAAATGAAGAGAAAATCATTTTTTATTGGAAAACATTTCCAGTATTTAATGTTTTAATATTTTTTTTTGAATGAAAAGTGATGTCAATAATTAGACAAATAAATAGATTTTTATTTAGTTATAGAAATCAAATGATTAGTTTTAAACCGAAAACTGAATTACTTTCGGAAAGAATTAATCGAAACATTGTTTGGAAAATGTCTTCATTTAAATTCAGTTCAGTGAAAGATCTTAAGGTCGAACACAACCCTTCAAAGCATCGCTTCTTCATTCAATTAGGAAAAGGTTTATATCTTTACATTTAATACTTAATTTCATGATTATCTCCTCATCAGATAAGGCTCTCCTCGAATACAGAGATGTCAGTCCAGGAGTTGTAGATCTGTGGCACACGGGTTAGTACTTCAGTACCACTCAATAGATCCCTGAATTAAAATTAATGATTTGTTGTCAACAGAAGTACCGGAAGAGTTGAGAGGAAAGGGTATCGCACAACTCTTGGCAAAAGTATCACAAAATAACAATTAAAAGCATTTTATTAATTATGACTTCAATATTAGGAAGCGTTTGATTTTGTGGTGAATAATAACATGAAAATGATTGTCAGCTGTCCTTATCTTCAGAAGTATTTGAAGGAAAATGAAAAACCAGAATATCTTTTGGTTATCTTTGAAACCAAAGAATAGTTAAACGATTTGTCAAACATTTTACTCATTTAAACTTTATTATAGTTTTTCTTAAATATAATAAATAAATAAAAATCCAATTTTTAAGAAAAAAATTTGATTTTAAATAATGAATTGTTTATTGAAATCCTCCACCGATTGACCGATTGATTCGTTTAATTATATTAACGATTGATTGCAAACTTATTGCACAATAAAAATATTAATATCAATATTAAGCATTAATTGTAATATTAATTTATAATTTACTCAAATTGAGGAACACTTTTGAATCACAGCTTTAAATATAAAATGATTTTTCAATAAAAGCCAGAAATGGTTAACTCGAAGGCAAACAAATATACAGCTCTTAAAGTAAAAAAAGAATCGATAATTCGATAAAAAATTTAAATTAAACTCTAATTCAGAATCTCTTTAACGGAAAAACTTTTCGATAACTGATTGTTCTTTTCTGAACTCTTTTCACATGAATTGGAATTTTTATTCGACTTTTCAGATGAATCGGAAGACTCTGACGTCTCATGAAATTTGATTATATGTTCGTCTAATAGAGTTCGGGTCGAGAATCCCAGCGAACAGAGCGGACATATATTAGCGCTTCGCAGTGCGTGGGAACGAGTCTTACAGTGACGGTTCAGATCAGACTGAGTGACACCATTATAGTTACAAATTGAACACAAATATTGTTTTATACCTGAAATCAAATAACAATTAATTATTGATTGAATGAGAGAAAGGGTAGTGGAGTAGTACTGACCCGCGTGACGCATCATATGTACTTTTAATTGAGAATTAGTACGGCTCTGATAATTACAAAATTCACATTTGAAGGGTCGCACGTCTTCATGAAAATTCATGTGTCTATTCAGGTCTGATAGCGAACAAAATGTTTTGTTGCAATATGTGCAAGGGTATAGAAACTTGCCGTCCGGACCCATCAGTGGACGACACGCCTCATTACGTTTGACGGGTTTTTCTACTACCCCTAACCTGTGCCACAAAATAATGATTATTAAACTTAAAGTAAAACAATCAAAACCTGGGATTATAACTGGAGAAGAAAGCACCATGGCATCGTAACTTTGTTTCCAAAAAATCATTTGGATTAATATCTGAGCCAGAGTTGGCTCCCGATTCTTCCCGATTAGTATCTGTGTCGGGCACTTCATCCTTATCGCGATTCTCTCCATTTTCTTCATTAGACAAAGAGGACGACTCCTCCGGTGAATATTCTTCGGTTAAAATAATTTTTTTGGAGGGCTTTCCTTTTCGCCTCCGATTCGATGAACTCTTTTGTGTCAAATCATTTGTACTTTCAGGACATGTAATGGAAATGTTTTCGGAAGATTTTTCATTGTGTGTGGAATCCATTTGGTTCTGTTCGTCATTATTTTGAGTGGTTTCTTCTTTGTGGTCCTTTACTTCGGATACGATTCTATCGTTTATATTATCCCTATTATTGTTATTTGACTTAATATTATTGTCGTCGTTATTCTTCGACACATTTTTCTTTAAATTTGTGGATAATTTTCTTCTGTTATCCGAATTATTTTTGTCTTTTCGGTTACGTTTGAGAAGTTCCCGACCGCTGCCATCGCTATGGAAACGGATTATGTGATGCCTGAGATTACGTTTTTCACTGAAGCCTCGGCCACATGTCTTACAAATACATGGTTTGAAACCTGTGTGAACCCTCTCATGTCTGTGCACTGAGAATATTCTGTCGAAAGTCTTGTCGCAAAAGCGGCACTTGAACTGACCAGGAGAAGTTTCAACAATGTCTCCGACAGCTGTCGGCAATTTGTGCGACAATTGAACGGCATTTTGAATGCTTTCGGATTTCACATCAAAAGAATGTTTTGGTTCCGATTTTATATTAATTGGTTTTGTTTGCAAATAAGACTTTTTGTGCGATCGATAGGGACTCGCCATTACCTTCTCGTCATAAGTGGACATTCCTTCGGACTTTATTTCATTATTATTTGTTTCAAATGAATGATTTGGAGACATATTATGTTCGAAGTCAGTACTCATGAGAACTAGATTTGGCTGAAGAAAAGGGGGTACTGAGAGGTGAGTACCGCTATCGTTCTGATCCATTGCCTTATGGAGCTGTTCGTGAAGAGTGAGTTCACTCCTCCATTTGAAATTAGCTCCACATTTATCACATGTAAATTCTTTATTTGTGTTGAGATGACTGGTCTGGAGGTGGACTATTACCGGTTCTAAGCTCGGGAATGCGAAACCGCATAAACAGCATTTATATAAAATATAACTCTGTTCTGTCACCGGATGTATGCCCTCCAACATTGTAATCAACAGTTTTTCAGACTTTATTTGTATACTTCGAGCGCCCAAATTAAGGGGAGGGGCGCCCATATCCGAGTATTGACTTTTGTCGATAACTTCATCATTTTCGCCATTGTCTTCATCGGTGGGATCGCCATCAATACTCGTCTCTTCTTCATTATCCAACTCTGAGTTCTCCTCTGCATTCAATTTCTCGTTATTTTCTGTTTTCTTTTCGGAATCATTTAATTTATGACTATTTGTTGATATTTTTAACTCATTTTCGGGACTATTCTTTAAATTATTATTATTACTAATATTATTATTATTATTATTGTTATTATTATTAATATTATTATTATTAATATTATTATTATTATTATTATTATTAGCAGTGCTGTTATGATATGATTTAATATGAAAATTCAAAGAGTGTTCATATTTGAAACCTTTACCACAAGCGAGACATACGAATGGGTGTTGAGTCAAATGACGCATAAGATGTGCCTTTAAATCGACTTCTGTGGCGAACGTTTTATGACATGAAGTACAGGGAAATGCATTGTTGTTGTTGTTGTTGATTGAATGTATGGCTTGAGACGCATCTGAACTAATCTTAGGATTCGGCGATTGACCACCAATGGATCCGGTGTTGGAAGAATCGTCATTCCGTTTGCGTCTGATGTCTGGCATAGATATGTCCAACGGCTGTTCAATAGATTGACTCAAAAGATGTTTTGATTTGCGTTTTTTGGAAGTGGAGAGAAGTCCATTGATCCGACTCTGTGTCAGTCCATCTGTAATATTATGAAACAAAAATTGATGACTTTCTTGATTGCGATAAGTCTTAAATGTTTTATCACATTTTACGCAGTGGTACGGCTTTTCCATTGAATGCGTTAACATATGATTTTCCAATTCATTCTGATCCCGAGCCACTCGACCGCATATCAAACACATATTTCCAGTGCTGTTAACTCTATTATCTTCACTCGATTTTCCACTTTTTTTCAAATAAAAAAAGCAAATCATTAGAAAAATATGATTTTCTCATCGAATTCTTTATGTTTTTATGTGATATAAGTGATGACAATAGGATTGAATTCTATCAAATGGTTTAGATTTGGGTCAATATAACGACTAACGACTTACCCGAACATTGAATTGAAGGCAGAATTATTAATATCCATTAAGTGTGTCATTGCGGCCGCCGCTGATATGGCAGACGCTGTGATTGGATTCTCCCAAAGCCTTAAATGACTCATTGAAAGCAATGAAGAAATACTGCTTCGCGTTGGCATTAAAGCATGTGTCGGGTCAAGTGATACACTTGGGCTCAACACTGAACTCGGATTCGACTGAACCGAAGTCTCATTTTGTTTGTTGAACTCATTATTCTTATTATTATTATTTTGACCAGGTTTTCTTTTCCAAGTCTCTCCACTTATATGTTTGGAAAGCGATAGATCTAATTCGGCCGACACTATGCTCTCTATATCCACAGCTTTGAGTCTATCCATTAGTTAAACTAAGGACCGCACTTCTGATGGCATTGTTATTGCACTCCACTCTTCTCTAAAGAATAAACGATACCATAAAATACATTATTTTGTTTTTATTAGACATTATTATCCAAATGTCAGACATAGACTTCTGATCAAACCTTTGGTCATAGGATTTAGAAATCAAAGACCAGAACAAAAACTATCGATTTTTGGTTAGACTTTTGTGAGGATAACCCTATAGAGACAAGTTTTAACTTAAACAAAATAAACAGAAAAACAGATTCAATTGCAAACATAAACTTCACTCCTTTTGCCTTAAAATTGGATCTTTACTTAACTGCCGTCGCATTTATACCAATTTATGAGAAGTTCCTCATTTCGAATACTATTCTAATAATTTTTTTTTAAAAAGTTGCAAGATTGTCAAGATTATCAAGATTATGATGACGCGAACAATCGACTTAATTAAAACTAAAAGGACTAAAAAGTTTTCAACATTAGGTTGTGTTGAGTATAATGTGCTGTCAATTTAATGCACACAACCATAACAGTCATGAAGAGAAGGTAATGTCGAGTCTGAAAGCGTGCGATCCTTCAATAGTACCTCACATTTTCTAAACTCGTGTCAAATGAACTCAAGGATAGAGACGAACAAAAGACAAAATGATTGAGACTATTGTCAGAGTATTGTTAGAGTATTGCAAAACTTATACCAAATTTAGACGATATATAACAAACTTTAGTCGAATCTGGAGTTTATTTCTTTCATTTTTTATTTGACCATTACTTGGATTTATTCATAAAAAGAGTCTTAAAGTGCGTTGAAATGCGTGCCATTTCATAGCACACCTGCATTAAACAGTTTTCAATATAAAGCCGAAGGCCTGTCGTGATATCGAAAGAGTATTGAAACACGAATGCAGTGCTTTTATTAGTGAACAAAACCAAACTGGCATTCATTGGGTTTATCACTCATTTACTGAGAACGTGCTCTTTCACCAGAAGCGCACGAGAGACAAGTCTTTAGGAAATGAGGACATATTAGTCTCAAACTCATCATTTGGTCCAATAGTATATATAAGCCATAAATGCTATAAACATGAAATACTCAAATACTATAAGTATCGCAAAAGTGCACACATTCTCAAGCTATGACTTGACCAACACATACAGCCTTTCACTGCCATTAGTTTACTATAGATTGTCTCCACATTAATGTTTGATATACTCTCCACTATTCTATACTATCCCTGATATTCAAGGGGTCGACCAAATTATTAATATCTGAGTCCACAGAAATATATGACTCAAATATAGTACTGAAACTAAAAACTAGTGCTCAACACAACTATTCTTTAATGTCTTATTTAATAATTATATGAAAACATTTGAGTGGCTATGAATAATGGATATACTTTACACCTTACATATTACACCTTACACTATACACCTTGCACACATACATCTATTTAATGAATAGGAAAAACAATAAAAACGTGAATTCCATGAAATGTTTCTCCAAATTATAAGTTTAAAATTAAAATTAAGAAGAAAGGCATTTATGTAAACTATAGAGTGTCTTTTAAAGTCTTATAAATACAAGAGTAGCCAATAGCTGACCAATGAATTGTCAATGGATTGTCAATGGATTGCCAATGGGTGGTCAATGGGTGACCATATATTAATGAAATAAATTCAAATAAAATGCCATTTTTGACTTTAATCAAAGTACAATCACTTTAACGTTCTTTTCATTATAAATGTTCTAAATTAACGAATTAATGAACGTTTAGATGTCTTTTTAAAAACTTAAAACTTGTTAATTGAATTTTTCATCGCTCAGTATTATTAGCGCTTATTTTTGAAATACTGTTAATTGGACTGAGAGGGGTAATCTCTTTTCTGTTTTCAAAATTAATTAAATAAATAACCGGAGAACAAATGAAAGCTAATAAAACAAATAAATTTAAAATATTTTTTGTTTTAAATAATTATTTCAGTTTTGTTAATAAAGACCACAAAAATTGATGGATTAGTTTATTGTTTGAATTAGTTATGAAATATAAAAAATGTAAAACAAATGAAAAGTAGTCAAAGTTTGCCATTTTGTGATAATCGAAGTCTAAACCGAATTGAAAACTCAATTTATTCTATGATTAGGTCTTCGCGTTTCAATTGGTTTTATTGTCTTCGATCAGAATAAGTGTGGACTCAATTATCTAAGAAAATCACGTTTTCAAAACCGAGACTATAATTAAAGCGATAAAAATAAAAATATAATAAAAATTAGTTAAAGTATTCTCTCAAATAAAGTAATGAATCAAATGATTGTAACCCAAGAGTTGTAACAATTGAATACTTGACTTCAGTTTTTCACCGAATTTGAGGACAAATCAATGAAATGAAACTAATTTTAAGTTAAAATTTTATTCGATTTATGAGAGCAAACAATAGTTTGACATTTAGTTACAACAAATATCTATGACTTGTCTCAGATTTATCGATAATGAAGAATCAGTAGTGAGCGGAACACATCTGCAGTAGCGATAATGTAAAGAACCCGACAGTTACTAATTCGAGTGGCGATCGATAAAAAGGCAAATCTTATAGTATTTGACAAAAAATTAATTGATTTAATCGAAAAGATATGATTTCAAACAAATTTCAAAAATTAAAGTTTAAATGAAGAAAAGCTCAAAAAGCAGTTCAAAAGTTTAGTTTAATTTTAAAGTTGAATAAGAAATCAATACATACATCAATCAAATGCTATTTTCAGTAAATCAATTACTATCGAAATGGGCTTAAAAGTGGTCAACACTTAAAACAGTAGAACACAATTTATGAAAAATTCACTGAATTTAATGAAAAATTAATTTCTATAAAATGATTGGATGAATGGATACATATTGTGAGGCAAACACAACGTACAGCACCAGAACGAGCGAACTACTGGGCACAGAGCCAGAGCTATACGAAAAGCCAGTGAATGCCGAGGCAGCAAAACAAGTCTGGAGTTCAGCACTGATCCGCATCACGCGCTACTCACGCGCATCGCTAGCACTGGCAATAATGGCTGTTTGGCTGCTTTCAGAACCAGACTTTGATCGTTTGACTCTACTTTCTATTGTGTGTTCGTTATATCGTAATATCCGTGCATTTAATCAAACGCCTAAAACTAATACAAGTGAAGCATATTTTGCTTAAAAGTATTTCCAAAACCAAATACAAGTATAGATAATACACGTGTATAAACCAGACTCAGCACATATTGTCTTATGCCTCACAAGTGAATATATTTTTTATTTAGAAATGGATTAGGTTTGGAGTGGGAACGCCTCACTTGCGGTCATTAAACGCGTGCGATATTTAAAAATGGAGCCAATATTTCAGGTGCATAATAACAGGTGCACTCCTTTTCATCTGCATTTGTAACACAACTGCACACAACTCTCGTTTTGCAGGCAATGCATTACATTATGATTATAGCAAACATTAAAGTACTTCTTTGAGGCACACAATCGCACAGTAATAGTGAACGCATAATATAGTAGACATTCGAGAGTAGACTTTCCAATGCATTGAATGAACGCTCGAATTAACAATAATTTAACAAAACCTGAAATGCCTGAAGCGTTCACTACAGTCACACCACTTGTTTAGCACACGTTTTGATCGATTGAATTGTAATCAAACTGAAGAATATTCATGAGATATGACTCACAAATTCATCAATCAATCAATCGATTGATACCTAAAATAAGACAAATATCAGAATAAATGTCAAAACTATTATTATATAAATACCAAAAATTTATTGCATTATATTCTTATCGGTTTAAGAAAACCTTTGAATAAATGTGAAAGTCTTGTACTTTTGTAGGTCTGTTCCCTATTAATAATAAGTAGAAAATCACGAAAATAATTGCATATTAATTATATATTCGTTATTTAAAAGAATAGTTTCTGTTTATTAATGGCATTAATGGTAAGAGAGTAGTGAACTGTCGGTAGTCGACAGTCGGTTCTATTAAAGATTGCCTTCTATTCGATGCTTTGATTTAATGAAAAGAAAGAGAGAACCGGAAAGGCATGACTTGGGATGCATCTGATTAATGAAACGGTCAAAAGTTAGATAAAAACGGTTGGATTCTGACATAAGTGGAAAAACGAGAGACTCATGTATTTTATGCGTATCTAAGAATTGTATGAATTTTTAATGACTGGAAAACAACTCTCACTGTTATTAAGAATTGATTGTTCACTGAATTAAAGGTGATTCGCACCAATGCATGTGTCGGACGTCGTGGTAGTCAACGGAGCCGACAGACTTCCGTCTTTTAGAAAGCATACGGAGTTATTAATGGCAATAAAGACACGGATTGAGTGCAACGCTTAGAACCGATAGCAACGGGTCTGCAATGCGTGCTATTTAGCTGACTCTGCGATTGTCAACGACTGGACTTGCATTGAGCGCCGCTTATTATCTGTATTCCCACGAAATGCCTCCAATAAGAATAAAATAACAATTTTCTTCTTTTGAGTTCAGTCTCTTCTAAAAACTAGTATTGGGTTCGGTTACGTGCGTTTGCACTGACAGCTAAGACTCAACCAACAACTGATAAAAGTGCGTGAGAAACACCACAACAACTAATCTAACTTTCTTTTACATAAACTCAATACTGACTTCATTTATGTCTTAAATTTTGTTTAATTCAAATCATTTTTGTAAAGAACTTAACGTTTGAATGTATTTTCACTAATATTATGGCAGACAATCAGATAAAAGAAGAGATAAACTTTGTGCTGACCAACCAATCAGAGTGTCGTCAAAGACAAACATATCTGAGTCTCGATTGTTATTCAACACAACTATTCATTTTTGTTGTATTTTCAGGTGAAGGGAAGGCATCAATAAATACGAGGAATTTTTTTGTCACAAAACTATTCGCAAAGATTTTCGTTTCAAATAAAAGCCTTTTTTTTCAATTAATTTTTTTTCATTGAAATGTGAATTCAATATATTGTCTGATATTTGGTTTGATGTGAGGCCTTCTGGTAATTGGCAGCGATTCTGTCGCAAAGTATGCGATGCGATGCACATCACATCACGCGTTACACTTGACATCACGTACAATACCAGTGGATGGCAGAGCTGGTTGTGATGGCATTGTTGCCAGTGTTGCCAATACTGGCAATACATTCAGTGCTCACAAGTGTAACGCGTGAAGAGACCAACTCTGCAGTCGTTCTCAAATTTTTTTTCGATTTCGCCCACAATTTAATGTGGAATCGCATGAAAGACAACTCCAATAGATTTACAGATGAATTGCAAAAAAGAAATGCAAAGGAATTTTCGTAAAGCAAACAATTTCTCGAAAATTTATTTGTCTGTTCAGGAAATGACAGTATTTGGTTTTGGATCGCAAATCGCACAGCACTCCATTCAAAGCAAATCTTGACTCAAGAAATCTCTGCTTCTGAGCTCAGATCGACTTCAAAGGAATCGCCATATTTCGAGAGGTTGTGTGCCTTCAGATTATGTTTGAAAACTGCTATTATTGAAGAGAATCTGAGAATCGATTTGCAGTTTTATTGCTGAGAACTGCCATAAAACTGTTGGCTATAGAGAAGTGCAGAACTGGCAGAGCGTGTGCTGCGAGCGCTTCATACGTGCAAAACAAGTCAAGGATAAAACTATAGAAAAACAAAGCCATACACAGAGACTACCACTCATTGCCTACAAATATGAAAGCATTCAATACTTAAATTCAAAACTCAAATAACAAATCATTTCAAACATAACTTCAATTAATTCTAATTTAAGAAAATAAAACTTTTATTCGAAGCACAGAATGCGTGAGATTTTAGTCAACACAAACGCACACATATCCACACCTGTAATAGAAATGCACCTGCAATACACCCCAAGGCTATTACTACAACCATAGACGCACTCAACAAAACAAGTTATAGTGTATTGTCAACTAAACTAAAAGTTACCATAGACTTAGACTTAGCCATCAACATTAGCCAACATTAACCAACATTAGCCATGCACTTTACACTCTACTTATAAAGAATTTTTAGTCAATTAACACTTTTCTCACAAATATTTATAAAAAAAACTAAATATAAACTAATCTCTAATTTGTTTATAAATGAAAAAGAAGACTCAATGACAAAGAATGACCAAGCTAATTGTTCTGATAACAGTATATCAGAGAATGAATGACATTAAATGTTGTTCACTGAGAAGTACTAACCTTTGATGGCTATGAACCCTACCGGCAGTGCTGTAGAGCCAGTGGTCATCTGACAGACACTTACAAAATGATTGATTAGTGAAACGGTTCTAAAAATGAGTTAACACTTGAAGACAAGCCTTTCATTTGATGACACGTTTAGCGATCATTTCGGACAACATTCGCTTTCAATTACGTCTTCACTCAGAATATTGTCTCCAAAACAATATAACGTTATTTATGGAGAGTTTTCCTCAAATCAACAGAATTTTATCAACGAATGAGTGATTGATTCAAACAAATCAATGAAATTCTTTACAGTTTTTGTTAAAAACATTAAAATTGAATTTAATTCAAATAATGAAAATTATTTAAATAAATGTTTTAATTTAATATTCAATTAATTTATAGCATTTGTTATCAAATAATTCAAATAATAATAATAATATCAAATGTTTTTAGTTTTGAAATAAAAGTTTTTGAACTGAAAATCAAATGATTATTAATTTTAGATTAAATTTTATTTAAATTATTTAAAATCAATTAAAATGTATTCATCTCTGATTGAAGTGATTTTTTTCTTCATTTTATTTAGTTTTTCAACTGAAGTCAAAGTCAATGAGAATGACTTCGAAGACAATTATCTTCTGCCAACTCTTCAAATCGTTTTATTAGTCAATCCTTTTAACAAAATATCAATTCTTCCGTTCAGTTTGGGATCAATTGAACAACAATTATATCCAAAGAATAGAATCAAAATATTTATTCGGACAGAAGTCTTATCTTTCGATAAGTTAGACAATGACCACAACAAACAATTGACAGAAAAGATGACTGAAATGAATGGTCTCACTATTGATATATTAAAGACTTGGGTTAGAGATAATCGTAAGGATTATAACGACATTGAATTGGTTTTGGGCCACGACTTCATTGAAAATGTCTTCGAAGACAAATATTGGACAACAAATAGATTTAAACATTTGATTCAAATGAAAACTTTTGGATTTGAAATTTCGCGCCGAAATTGGGCCCAATTTGTAGCTTTCATTGACTCCGATGTCGTTTTAACCAATAATCAGGTCTTTCGGACACTGACTAGAGATGAAGAGCTGATAGCAACGGCTCCAATGCTATACTCATTGGGAACGTATTCAAACTTTTGGGCCGGTATTACACCCAAAGGCTATTATATGAGAACTGAAGATTATTTACCGATTCTGGAGAGACAACAGACGGGAGAGTTTGTGGTTCCGATGATTCATTCCTGTCTTTTCATTAATTTAAGGCATCGAAAGTCATTTAATTTGACGTTTGATTCGCGTAATATCGTCGAAGAGGTGTCACCTTTTGATGATATCATAGCTTTTGCCAAATCAGCGAAAATAAACGAAATCGATCTCTACATTAATAATAGAGAGGTTTGGGGTTATATTCCTCCACCGATCGACACCATGGATGACATGCAGTCTTTAGAACAGGATGTCATTGACTTGGAATTAGAGTCTCTAATAGAAGGGCCGGAATTTCCGGTCTCTTCTTCTCTTTTGCCATTTGTGTCGCCACAAAAGAGCGACAAATTGAATGTCGACGAGATTTATGTCATAAATTTGGTTCGAAGAGAGAATAGACGCCAACGAATGATTAAATGCCTGAAAATTCTAGGAATTGAGGCTAAGATATGGAAAGCAGTCGACGGAAAAGAATTGAGTGAAGACTACATTAAATCAAAAGGAATTAAAGTAATTGACGGGTATTTGGATCCGTACCACAAGAGGCCAATGACTTACGGAGAAATTGGATGTTTTCTCTCTCATTATAACGTTTGGAAGGATATCATTGAAAGAAATCTCTCAAAAGTAATAGTATTTGAGGACGACGTCAGGTTTGAGCGAAACTTCAAGAATAAGTGGAAAAAAGTCCTTTCGGTGTTCGAAACACTAAATTATGATTTTTTATATTTGGGTCGAAAAATACAGCACTCGTCGAATGAAAGTCTAATCGCTTCAAATTTTGTGATTCCCTTTTACTCTTATTGGACTATCGGTTATATGATTACAAACAGAGGCGCTCACAAACTGATTGACTCCAAACCACTTAAGAATTTACTTCCTGTGGATGAGTTTCTGCCGATTATGTACGACAAACACTCCGACCAAAACCTTACGCAATACTTTCCCAAAAGAAATTTAAAGGCTCTGAGTGTTAACCCATTACTTATATTCCCAACGCATTACGTCGGAGACTCTCAATATATAAGTGATACCGAAGAGTCTAATAAAGTCCAAAAAACTGAATCTCATCACAAGATATCTCATCCGAAACATTCAGATTTATAATTATTTTAAGCCAAAACTCATTGAATTTTTGGGAATCAATTCATATCTCAGTTTAATTTGAATTTTATTCGAATTCTTAATTATAAGAATAACTCATATTTTGCATAATTGTAGTCATAAAACATTTATTCATAAAACAATGCTTTTAATGTTAGTAAGTCTTATGTCTTACTATTTATTTGAAAAGTTTTGAGTCATTTTAATAATTTTGTATCAAAAAAGTACTTAAATTAATAAATTATGTAATCATTTAATCGAATTAATATTTGTGTCAATTGTTTTGCATTCAATGCTTTTGAATAAAAACTTTAAAATTTAATTTTAAATTGTTTACTGATTACTAAACTTTAAGGGTTCAAAAAAGACCCTTAAATTCACTAAAATGAGGCAAAAATTACTAAAAAGTTATTTATTAAAACCTGACATGGCTAAACTAGTCGACCTCAGGGGGGGGGGTATCAGGGTAGGGTATTTTGGTAAACCTCGACAGACCTAGTGCTTGTCCATAGACGTAATGTTAAGGTCTTCACGCGACAGGGGGGGTATTTTGGCGATTTTTGCGTCTCAGGGGGGGGGGTATTTTGAAATACCCCCTCCCTTTAGCCATGTGAGATTAAAACCCATTTAAATGAATGACTAAATATGAATAAATGATTAATTTTTTGCTTAAAAAACATTTTATTAAAACTCTGTCGACGGAACGTATATTTAAATCAAAACATTAATACTGTCACTAAACGGGAAATTCGAGGAATGGTTCAGTTCTAACTTCTAGTCAACGGTTGAATTGCCATATTATAGGGGTGGCAAAGAGTCCCGCATAAGTCATAATCGGGAGTTGGACGATTGAGACCAAAGTGGCGGTCAATGGTCTCAGTCCTACGACAGTCACTAAACGGTATTGCGATCCAAGGGGTGGCGGATTCCTTCTTCACGCTTATGTCTTCTGAGAGGTTGGCGGTCCCTCTCTTCAGACCTATCGCTCGTACAGTCACTAAACGGTATTAACTAAAGCAGACCACATTATTAAGGGATGACCGCGAATCCCCTCTCTATCGGTTATACAAACCCGAGTCACGTCCGGTAAATGCAGACCACATTGTAAAGGGATGGCTGCGAATCCCCTCTCTATCGGTTATACAAATCCGTTGTCACTAAACTGTATGCACTCTCTTCAGAGCCCTCTTCTATCCAACGAACAGACATTAAAAGTTATAAATTAATCAAAAGCTGTCACTAAACGGTATTCGACGACTGAGACCAAAGTGTTGGAACACACAATGGCTCAGTCCTTATGGCACAGGTCGCTAAACGGTAATCGGTATTAGTTCGTCCAAAACTTGTCACTAAATGGAATTGAAGTGTTGTTTGTCGTCATAGAGTGAAGACAAACAACTCGTGGATCTCATTCAAGAAGACTTCATTTCACGTCTATTGACGACAAATTAGAGCTCAAAGTGAGCACCGATAAGGAGCACCCATTCCAGTGG
>JAQIXI010001231.1:0-14833 GCA_034700165.1 Galumnidae sp. Gr-Ori-00277 | reverse complement strand
TTATTATTAATTAATAATTATTATTTAATATTAATTATTATTATATTTTATTAAAAATGGGAATCCCATAGGGTATACAAAATTTCCTTTAGAGAAATTTTAGTGAGAAATTTCTAGAAAGTTTCTCTTAAAAAATTTCTCAGAAATTTCTCATTTGCAATCACTAATTGGGCCCCAATCACTTTCATTTTATAAGAATTTAATCTTACTCAATAACTTAATTGTCTTTATAGTAAATGATCTTGGTCTTTTTTAGAAAACTTGAGATGCAAAGAATAGAATAGTCAAAAATGAACGTCTGTTCCCAATTTCGGCTAATTTAGATTTAGATATATTCAAATATAAAGATAAAATGAACTAGCTAATTAATACTAAAGGTCCAACTTTTCAATCCTTAGAACCTAAGGCTTTTTCAAACTCTAGGATAAGGGTCGGGAAGGGTCTAAGAAGTATTTTAAATTAAAGGAATGTTTAAATACTAAATGATTAGAATTTTGTGATCGAACTCTAAATTCTGTTTTATTTGTCTTCAGATAAAAATTTGGTTTCAAAATCGAAGGTAAGACACAATTATAAAATAATTATTAACTTCACTTAATTCAGAACCAAATGGAAACGAAAATATACAAATGATTTGGAAGTTGTGGCCCAACAATACTATCAGTCATTAGGAATACAGTCGCGCCCCTTATTTATTGGCGATCGTCTCTGGCTATTCAATAACGGACAACAAATTATTCATACTTTGAGCTCAGCCTCCGATGAGCTTCCATTAGTTAACAATACATCAGAATATCGTTTCAATTATTAACTGAACTTATTTTCAAATACATTTTATATGAAATTCGATAAAAAAAGTCGAAAGAATTAATTTACAATATTTGCAATAATTTCTTTCCTAAACTTAAATTAGATCTCATTTAAAGTGATTTAAATTTATTTGAATTTTTAATTTCATTTCATTTTTCACTTAACAACAAATTTTTGACAGTTTTAGTGACCGATAACTAAACTATTGTTTTAAAAAGTATCGAAACCAACAAATTCTATGAAATAAAATTAAAAATGAAATTTTGACCTTAAATTTAATTATTAAATACTTGTCTTAAATATGGAATTGAGGGTCATTTTATATTTTTAATACCTTAAAAGGTGACCAAAACACTTGATTTCTTCTCAAAAGTTATTAATAATAATTGATTAATTTATCCAAGTTACACATTTAAAACTTTGAGGTTAAAATGGGGTAAAACTTTTATTTAATATTTTAGAAGAAAAGTCATTAAAATTATTGAAATATAAGTTATAGTTATTTTCAGTCATTTATAAAATGAAATTTCCTTATTCTAATAATTAGTAACTAATTTTTAAATTTATTTACAAAGCGCTCTGAATGAGTGCTTACATCACAACAAAAAGGGATTTTCAATTTGACCGAAAGGATGTCAATCATCTAAAAAGGATTTTCGTTTAAAATGGAATTTCATTCAAAGAAACAGATAATAGTATTTTAGTATTTATAGTATTTAACAAATTATTAAAAAGTAAGGTTTGATTAATAACTAAAGTTATCGGTCACTGAAAGTGTCATTTCCTTCCTTTAGAATTTCCTTATTTAGAAATTAGAATAATTATTTAGACGAGAAATGAGTAGGGTAATTCTTCACTAATTCCTTATTAGATAAGTCATCTTAATAAGACTTATAGCTTTAAGTTTTATATTTTAATCCAAATATACATTTAAAAGTAAATCAAAGGAACATTTTTAAACTTTTATTTTTATTATTTACTTAATATTATTTTCAATTAAAATTAGTGCAGAAGTGCTTCAAATAAAAACATTTGTCATAAGTATATAAAAAAAGTTTCAATAAGTTTAATATTAAAAATCTTAAAACTGTTTAAACATGCTTGTTTGAACATTTGTTGCCTTTAAAATTTATAATCTTTGTAAAAAAAGTATGTTAGACTTATTAATCCCCAAGATAGAATGATATTGTTCTTAGTAATAAACTTTAAACATTTGATTAATTATGTGAACATTATTTTTTACAAAACTCTACTTTTCATATATACAAGTATTTAATCTGCGATTTGCTTCAAATATAAACTATTTATTCGTAACTTATTTGTAATCAATTATTAATTCAATTATTTATTCAAAAACAATTCAATGGAAATAAAATTTATAGTAAAAATAAATGAAACGAACAAAGTATTCATTAAACATTACTACAGCAAAATTAGTAATCTTGTTAATTTAAATTTCGTTAAAATAATTAATAAGTGTTCTTTCGTTAAAATTTATTATAATTGGTCTTGAATATAACCGTCTTTAAAATTACCCTGTTTTAATTTGTTGATCAAACAGTATTGTCTATAAAAATGTAGCCATGCTATTCTTTTTAGGAAATTCGGTAATCTGTTCCGTAATGTTACAACTTGGTCAGAAAAAAATAGTTTAAAAACTTTTATACAATTTATAAAATTTTGAATTCGTTTCGTTTTGAGTCCAACACTAAAAGTGTAGAATAAAACAAAGACGAGTTCATAGAAAACCTTGTTTAGACTGCGGTCGCCCTCTAGGGGTCATTCGGCAACATTTCATTTCTTTTTAGACAATTTTCAAAAACTTTTCAAATTTTATCATGCTTTGTACGCAAACATCACCTAAGAAAAAATGGGCAAGTACCCCCTGGATCTTTAAACCTTAACATTAACGTTTATGGAAAAGCACCTAGGTTTGTGGAAGTTTTTAGCCCTATGGGACAAAATTTAGCATAGGGGTTGATTTGGTCAAATTATTTTGATCGGTTCCTTTTCACATAATATTTGAGGCTAAAGGTCTGACTTCGAGGCGTTAATTAATAAATAGTTTTTCAACTAAAATATATTTTGTTATAATTGAATCTAATTCTGTGTCGACTAAAAGACCAAAGAATGGTCTCAATTCGTACAAAAGTGGTCTCAGCTCTCATTTCGGCGATATTGGCGTCACTATTAGGACAACAATCAGTGGATATCGTCGGCAACAATAGAATACATCCAATAGAGGACACAATAATCGCCGAAGGCTGGACCTGGCAATTATACCCTTTAACAAATTGCTGGTACACGACCCCACCTCAGGTCCAGGGGCACTGTCGCAAATCACTCTCGTGAACAATAATAATAAGAAGGTAAGTTTAAGTTCCACCAATAATATCAACGGTTGTGTGTCATCAAACAAAAAGTCAAACCAAAGCAATTGAATATAAATTGTGGCGCTTTTGAAGTGAAAGCATCGAATCATTAAACAAAATGAGACAAATGTTTGACAAAATTATCAATTAATAAAAAAATTAAAATAATTACTATTAAGTGAAAGACAAATGATTGACAATTTGAATATTCTTTGAAATTCATCAAAAAATAATTGAAAATATTTTAAAACTATTAAACAAAAGTAACTGATTTTTTAATTAATTATAAATTGTTATCAAATTTTACTCAATTTCTAATAAAGGATTTTTATGGTCAACAGACCATTTGGTCTATATTTTTTTTCAAACCTAATGGGTTGATCTTATTGGCATCTCTCTATATACCAAAAGAAACCGACTCTAGGGGGTGAAGTGGTCAAAATAATCATAAAGCTAAAAACCTCGACAACCCTAGTGCCTGTCCATAGACGCTAATGTTAAGGTTTCAAAATGTTAGGGGGTATTTTGGTAATCCCTCTATATATTATTTATAATAGAATTTTGTAGATACAGTCAATATAAACGTATAATACTTCAGTAATTGCAGAATATTTTAGGGAACCTAAAGACAAATATAAGGAAAGGGCTGATATGGGATCTGAGTTTGTTTATAAGTAAACCTTAAATTCTAGCCTTTCTTTTTATAATAACATTGATTTGATATTTGGTTTCTTTGAGTTTAAAATAAAAGATAATATTTTGTCCGGATTTTTAATTGTATATTATTTTATAGCGGTATAAGTATTTTAGTGCTTAAAATGTAATTCAAATACATTACACACTATACAAATGGTTTGGGTTTTGAAAATCGGTATAATTCGGGTATAAGTATTCCGGGATATTATACATATATACACCGGAATTCAAAACCCCCTGCAATGGATTTTTGGCTATAAAATCTCTAACAAAAGCTAGATCAAATTTTATTTTTTTAACTGCAACTATGGTTTGACTTGAAGCCTTTAAGAAATAAACATTTTAACCTGTATAATTTTTGCAAAACTGCATAAAATTTTCACATGCATAACTCAATAATTAAGCTAGATAAAATTTTTATTTATATCTCATTTTATTTACAGAATAAAAATCGAGTGGACACTTGTTTTTGGAGTTTTCGATTATCTTTAATATCAACAAAATAATCAAGATAATTGGCAAAATTTTACAAAATTTACAAGCCATTTTAATAAAAACTATCAAGCCAATTTTAATAAAAATTGAATCAAATATAAATATTATCATGCTTAATAAAATATATGAAAATGGGCTAGCTAGGTCAATTGGTTTTTCATTTACAAAGGCTGATGTAATACTCAATATAAACTTTTTACAATTTATTGAATATTATTTATTTAAACTTAAAGTATTTTCATAGGTAATACCTAAAATCCTTTATAAAATCCAAGATAATAATTTTATCAAGTTCAATTTTATATATTTTATTAAGCATGATGACATTTATATTTGATTCAATTTTTTAGTAAAATAAATGATTTTTAAATAAGACAAATTTTAAACTAAATCCGGATCCTTTAGATATAGGCAGGGTTTCCCAAAGCATCACAGGGGTGGTAATATTTGCTTATGATTATTGAATGCACTGACCAAGTACATGCATTGACCAATAGCTAGATTCAAATAAATCAGTACATTTTTTAAACAAAATTGTGCCCTTTTTGTGATTTTAGTGAATCATTTTGTTTGCATTCAATTATTGTTAGAAAAGTTCTTTTATAATCACAACTATTTTGTTAATACATTCCTCGTTTTAATTAATATCATACATGTATATGAATAATTTTATTGTGCTTGCTCATGCCTCATAGCATTTGAACAAATTTGATTCAAAATATGATTCTTTGGGAATGGCTGGATATATATATTGAATCTGAAAAATATAAATAAACCTGCAACATTTTATACCCTCGATTTTATTTTTGGTTTTATCAAAAAGTGTCCAGCAACAAAGTTGTTCCCTTAATATCTTTTATTGATATAACGCCGAAAAATTTCGGGTGTTAGCTAGTTCAACTTTCGATATGATTCTGCTAGGGTGTTCTTGCTGATAACCTTGATTTAACATAATTTTTTGTTTCTAAACCCATTTGAGTTATCTTGGTGCCATATTAAGTTTTAACTCTTTCACTTTTAGAGTCAAATAAAATATTTAACCAAGTTGATAAGATCTTGTCTGGGGTATAGTGTCTGGCGTTTGTCCCAATATGTAATAGTTGTAACAAGGTAATTTAAATATTAATTATATCAAAAAGTCAACATTAAATACCAAATTTTCTAACTTTAGGGACAATTCGGTGTTATTTCAGTCTCTAAGAGTGGTGGCGTAGTATCTAGGTATCACACCAACTATTTTGAAGTCTACCCGAGTTAGGAATAGGGTGGCCATTGAAAATTTTTGAGATAGTGTACATTTGCATAAGAACCTTAATTAAAAAGTGGACAAATAGTGGACAAAAAATGTAATGACTAAAATTTTTTTAATAAAAAAAGTGAACACATTATGGTTTGACAATTTTACACTTAAAAACTTATAATTTTTAGTGGACAGATTCGTGAAATAGTGGACGGATGGCCACCCGAGTCAGGAACCTGTCATATAAGGCGACTAAAGTTAGAGAATTCGGTATTTCTATTATAAATGGTTTACAGAATTAAAACCTGTTCTTTGAATTCTTAGTTATTAAAAACCGGAAAACATTTTTTGAAACTCATTTTAAAGAGAAATCAAACAATAATTTCATTTTGAATGAAATGAAAATTAAATAAAATTATAGATTTAAAACAAAAGACTTTTTATTAGAAGAAACTAATTTTTAAAGGATTTCATTCATTTAAAAACAATGAAAACTCAATAAATAGTTTTGGACTCAAATTTCATTTTGGTTTCACTGTTTTCGGTTAAATCCTTAATATTAGAATTGGTTTCGGGAATAGCGTTGGGACGCAAAGCGTACGGATGTAGGGGTTGTTCGCTATAAATGTTTCCTTTGATATCAATGGCGTAATCATAAGTTATCGGATGATTGAGTGCCTCCTCAATGGCTGCCTCTAAAGTTTGATGGGTTATATATGTTTCTGAGCGTTTGATTTCTTGTTGAACCCTTTCATCCAATTGTTTTCCCTTTTGTTTCATTTGTTCCGTTTGTTGCAAATACTGGACGATAGCCTTTTGGTCTATTAATTGTCTTAATTTAATATTTCTTTCATCTCTTTTTCGGGCAATTCTTTCGTTTTCTCTATTATTTTCTTCGATGAGTTCCAATTGATTTTCTTCTTCACTGCGAACCTTATCTTCAGATATACCTCCGGCTGAAAGGGTCGGTAAATAAAACTCTTGTCGGAAGTATTCTTGAATGGATCGCATGTTTTTGGCGAAAGTGTCTTCCATTTGATCCCTTTGTTTCTGTTCTTCTTCTGAAAGAATGACTTTATTTCTGATACGGAAGAGCTTCGAGGGCGCCATCGGCTGCCAAATAGGTTTACGGACCGGTTCTTTCTTTCGTGACCTTAAATGATGACGATTTCCTTGAACCAAATGACAGCCAAATATCTGCTGACGAATTAAAAGACTTTTTGGATTAAATTCATTAAATATTTTAATCATTTTTATATCAAATTATTTAAAATTTAATTTTAGTTTTAAATGTTTTCACTTCAAATGTTTTGGTTTCAATGTTTTTGTTGACAACCAATAGATGGCAACAAATGAACCAAAAGTTTCATTAATTTGTCGATTCTTTCACTGAAAGTAGGACCCTAAAGAAAACCCTATTACCACCGGCATAACGGCCTCAAAACCCTATTCATGTAACACCTTTGGTATACCTATTGAGAAAACCAATTAAAAACCCATTTAAAGTGAGGAATAACGTAACGCCCTCTCGTGTTATCAGAATCAACAGAAACTGTATTAAAATTTTTTAAAAACCCTTTTGAAAAGATATTCCTCTCAAAAAATTTTTTGAGAGGAAACCCTTTTCTTAACCCACTTTAAAAAATTGAAAACCACTTAAAAATCTATTTGTAATCCGTTTTATTAAATAATTTGAATTTTAAATTGAAAATCAAAATAAATTTACAAAAAAAATTATTATAAACAAAGAAAACTTATAGAAAACAATAAACCAATTAAATAAATTTTTATGACAATCTTTTCATTAAATCTGTGACCACTTTTTCGGTTTCTTTTTGATTCGATTGAGGAAAACCATAAACATATGAATCGATAAATTGCATGAAAGCAGTGGTCTCTGAATCCTTAAACGAGATGTCAAATACATAAAAGGCCGCGAAGAGGAAAAAGACAGCCATCGGTAGCTCTAAACCTGAGACCAAATCTATGGCCTTAAACCGAATCAAAAAATTTTTTGATTCGGGGTCTTTTGCGACACAAAAATCTCTTTGATTTTTTCTTTTAAAGTCTCTAATTATGACTTCCGTTTCCAACAGTTTTTCGAGACATAGTATTATAAGAGAAACCATTTCGAGAGCTATAAAGTAATGAAAAACATATTAAAAAATTGTTAGAAATTTTTATTTATTTAACTCTTATCTGTTGTTATGTTCAGATATTGTCTTAGATTTTGGTCTTCAAAAAGAGGATCATTTGCCATAAACGGTAGCATTTGCTTAAGTTTAGTTAAAAAACAATTATAAAATGTTTTATAATTAGCGACAGATTTTTTATAAACTTCTGATTTCATATCAAACGTTTTAATGATTTGCTGTGAGAACTATAAATAAAATAAATTAAAAAAATTTTTAATTTAATTTAAATGTCAATAACAAACCCCAACTTCGGTCTTAACATAAGGAAATTGTTTTAGAAAAACAGATATTTTCATATCTTTAGAATACTTTTTCTGCCGGAACGTAAAGAAATCGGGTATTTCTGTCTCATCAGACGATTTGCGCTTAAAAGTTCGTAGCCCAGGCAATGGAGGGTCTGTAGTCATAGCCCTGGCTCTGTTTGTTGAATCCCTTATGAATTTGAATCTCTCATTAACGTAACCGAAGAGATGAAACTAAAAAAGTGTTACTTTTAAATATAAAAAAATTTTTTTATACGTAATTTTCAAGTTTTAACGATTGGCTCCGATGTCTAAATAGTGGACACTCAGGCCTACAGCTGAGAATCGCGTCTCTCAATAGACGTCTGGCCTCTCTTGCAATGTATTGGCTGAAGTATTGCTTCAAAACTGAGGCAAATGTGTCGACAATTTGATTGAATTCATTCTTATGTGTTTTCCTATTGGGAAGTTCGTGACTATAGATAACCGAAACACCATTTATTTGAACCGTTTCTAGAAAATAACAAAAAACATTATTTAAAAATTCAATTAAAATTTTTTTTAATTGAATTGTTATTTGCAAAAACCTAAGTGATTGTAGATATCATTTGCAAGAGTTCTACTGTCTGTTGGCCAGCCTTTGATTTGACCATTGATGTGTTTGAGGGGAAACCATAACCCGTTTTCTTCTTCTTGTTGTGGTTCTTCTTCTTCTGATGTAAAATAAGATTCAATAAAATCGACGAATGATTTTTGGTTTTCCTTTTGAATCAATGGTTGAGAGGACTCTGAAGACTGAAATAAATTAATGACTTCTTCTCTAATAGATGAGTCGGAGTTCGGTAAAGAATTGGTGGCCTTAAATGGTTTCATAGCATTTGCGAAGACGAAATTCTTCGGTAAAACCAGTTTTTGGGAAACATTTGATTCAATACTACTTTTGGGCAAAATCTTTACTTTTATTACTTTAAGAAATGAATCATTTTTTGAATCTATAAAACAAATAAAACTTATTAATACTAATTAATTAATTAATTGGCAAAAAAATTTTTGCCAATTAATACCCGTAGACATAATTGCAATGCAATTAATTTGATTCAAATTCTTCCGATATTTAACGGCGACTCGACTGCACTCAAAGTATAACAATTTAGACAAAAATGCAGTAAAATACGACTAATGTTTAAACTCTTGTAATCCAATTAACAAAAGTTAAATGTTTTGGAGTAAAACATTTTAAAATATTTATTTAATCAAAAGAAATTGAAATTAATTGGATTCAAATAATTATGAGATCTAATGGCGACTGAACTGTACTAAAGGTTAACAGTTTTGCTAAAAAGGAGGGAAAATATGACTAATGTTTAAACTCTTGAAAATCCAATTAACAAAAGTTCAAAGTATTATATTATTTACAATTAAAAGATTTTATTAATTAAAATCAATAAAAATTACAAATAATTGTAACTAAAATTAACGGCAAAAAATTTTTTGCCATTAATTTGAAATATTTAAATTAGTTTTTTTTTGTTAATAATGGAGTTTAAATGTAATTGTGAGACAAATTTCAAAAGTTTATCCTTTTTAGACTATCATAACCATAATAGGGATCATTTGAACAAAAATCAAATTTTCCAATGTTTTTGTTCCAAGACTATATATTCTGAAAGAACATATTACCGCCACTTAAAGTCAGATCATCCACATTATCATCAATATCTGAAACCGACCACAACTTTAACCAAAGCTGTTGTCAAAGAAGAAGAGGAAAATATCGAAGAAAATATGGAAATAATAGATGCAGAAGAAGAAAGAGATGATATATTTTCTTCTGGAGAAGAGAATCTTATCGATGATAGGCATACATACCATCAAAAAACTATAGAATTCTGTCATTCAGTGTTACGGTTAAAAAACAACGGCATTGGGTTTAACGACAAGAATTTTAATGAATTAATGGTTGAAGTGATTACCAAAATCTTTGAAATTATAGAGACTATTAGTGACCCGAATGACAGGAAAAGAATTTCCGATGAATTGCTAAAAATTTTTAGCAAACAATCGGAAGTTGAAAAGTTTGTTATTCAGACTACAAATTACATTAACCCAGAATTCAGAGATGATGATAATCTGAACCTAACAGTTGCTTATATACCAATTGGTAAAAGTTTAAGACTTTTGTTGGAAGAGCCAAACGTTTTCAATGAAATGTTTAACAGAAAAAGTAAATTATTTTTAAAAAAATTTTTAAAAAATATTTATTTTGTTTTCATAATTTATAGGTAAAACTCCTCCCAATTGTTTAAGAGATTATAGAGACGGAACAGATTTTGTTACCGATGAAAGAAGATATGTGATTGACCTGATGCTGTTCATTGATGACCAGTGTCCAACAAATGGTCTAGCACACACAACAGCAAACAATACCTATACTGGTGTATATTTTAAGATTGAAAACATTCGAAAAGAGTTTATGACTCGAAGACAAAACCTTGGGGTTGTATATATAGCCCCATATTTATATTCATATAAAAACCTAACATCAGTGTTCATTGAGTTAAGACAAGAGTTAAATCATATAACGGCGAACGGAATAGACATTAAGACACAAAGTGGTAATGACATCAAAGTATATGTAAGGCTTAATCATGTGGTCGGGGACAACAAAGGACTACATCTTTTTGCTGGTTTAGGGCCAGGTTTTAACGGAAAAACTGTTTGCAGGTATGGAGAATGTTAGGTAAAAATTTTTTTTACCTAATATTGAATATTCTTTAGGTCATGTATTGCCTCTTATAAAGAAATACAAGAAAAGGATACTTTCGGGTTACGAACTGATGAACAGTTCAGACAATTGACAAATGATGTTCAAGAACATCATCCATTTGTTTTTAATACTGATTTCGAGTTTACCATGCCAAAGGTCCTTGCATACGATACAATGCATGACAGTGACGAAGGAGTAATTTGTTTGATATCTACTTTTATTTTTTCTCAAATAAATATGACTAAAGAAGAGATAAATAAACGAATAAAAAAACTAGACTTTAGAGAAGGAAAGGTTAAAGTTGTGAAAAAAGATAATAGAAGACAGGAATTAGACATAAAAGGAAAAGCAGTTCAGAAAAGAGACTTCTTTTATGCCATTCCTCGATTATTTTACGATAAAATTACGCTAAATTCTACTTCACATAACCTTTGGTCAACTTATATGAAAATTCTAAATATACTGAACGCAGACTTTATCGAAAAGGAATGGATACAAGAGTTCGAAAGTGATATAAATGATTGTCTAAAAATTTTTAGACAATCATCTTTCACTATTACCACCAAATTGCATAACCATTATCATTACCCAGAATATATAAGAAAATTTGGACCTCTAATACAATTCAATACATTATCGTTTGAACGAAAACACCAAGACTTGTCACAATCTCTGAAGAAAAGTAAATGTTTTAAAAATCCTACCAAAACAATGGCAAGAAAAGTGCAGGAAAAGCAGGCAGTCAATTTTTGGCATAAAAATATTGTTAAAAATATTGAAAAAATTGGTGGACGTCTTGTCGACAGACCAACACATTTAAAAATAGACGATTTATTGCCAAAAAGCAATCAATTAATAGAAAAATTTTTTTCTATTAATTCAGTGGTTTTTGAAGGGATTCCTATTATAAAGAATTGTTATTATGTTATAGCACTCACTAATGATTTGCCTTTATTCGCATATATTCATAATATATATGAAATTAATAAGGAATTATATATAATAGCAGAGAATTTTAAAGTTGAAAAATTTAATGCATTCTTACATTCATATGAGATTACAAAAAAACGTACGAAATGTTATCTATTTAATAAGAAAGTTCTAATTAATTCTCGACCACATTATTCTTATAAATATAATAAATTGGAGTACATCTATAAAACTCAAAGAATTTCAAATTTATGTAAAATATTTAAATCTTAATGAAAATAAATAATTATTTGAACTAAACTCTATAAATATTAGTTCCCACACAAACTACGTCTCACTAAATATGTTGACATCACTTGTGTCAAAAATTTTTTTGACACAAGTGGTGTCCTAATAGGGTTTTCTATAGATTTTCTTAAACATTAATTGATTAGTGTTTTTAGTAAGTTTACAATTTGCTTATTAATTTTAAAAAATTTTGAGTGTTATATTCATATAAATATTATAAAAGCCTTCGATTTCTTTGTTTACTGTTTAGAGGAGGTCTTCCCTTAGGGGTCAGACATAATTACTGAACTGACTGACCAAGTACATTTATTGACCAACAACTATTTTTTATTAGACCTCCGTTTTTTGATGACCCAAAAACATGTCTAAATTATTTGTTACCACAAATGCTGTCTATTATTTGTAAACTTATTTGTCGTATAATTAATGCATTCATTGATTATATTTTATAATAATTAATAAATTAATTGCTTTTAAATCAATTAAAAGTTAAACAAAAAATCATTACAAAATCCAATCCATTATATTATTTATACGATAAATGAGTTAACAAATAATAGACAAAATTTGTGGTAACAAATAAGTCAGACGTGTTTTGTGGTCATAAACGGATGAAATTCTTTGATAAACATTACTTGCTTATTCTAATAATGTTTAATTTGAATAAGTTCAATGTGCTTGCTCATATCATATAGCATACACATGAATTTGGCTAATGGGAAGACCTGGTTTAAAGAATATCATATATTTTTGTCGAATTGAATATTTTTTTAATGATTCAAACATTAGACTAATATAAATAAATGCCTTGATAAAAAAAAACTTATAAGTAATTATATGAATTGGTAATTAAATAAAAATTCAATTTAGAATTATTAATATTAAACAATTGAGACCAGGGATGTCGAATAGGGGTTTTTGGAATACTCCTAGGAAAAAATATCCCACCACGATTTAGACTATAGACAAACACTAGGTCTGTTTTTAGCTCTAGGTGGGTTATTTTGAATTAAAATCATTTCACCCTCTAGAATCGGTTCCTTTCGCCTTCCCTGATTGAACTTTTATATACTTGTAAAGCTTCTTTTATCATATTTTTTAGAATTCTAGTTTGAATTGTGCTAGGTTATATTCAAATTTTAATAATTTCCTAATATTATCGGATTCTTCTTTTATTAAAAAAAATATGTGGATATAATATCTCCAAATTATGGTATTAGACTTTTATAATAAACTTTCCTAAATGAGAAAATAAGTAAGGTAAAATAATTGAATAACATGAAAAAGACAGAGAAAGTAATAATTGCATTTCCCATAATTTCTCTAATTTCACATTTTTTTAATTCAGAGCCACGAATGAAACGAATGTTAAGTATATAATAATTTCACGTTTCGTCTCATTTCACACACATTTGACAAAAAAGTGTTTATTAAAAAAATTGCATAAAAATCATATTTTAATAAAAATTTAGATTAATTTTTTGAGCCTTTGTTTTATGTGAAGAATATTTTAAATGAAAAAATAAAAGTAAATTAGTTTTAAAAAATGTCTGATTTTTTACAAAATATTTATTTAAACTTTAAATCTTAAGATTCAAAAGTATTAATATTTCAAGTTTTAATCCATTGAATACATAATTAAAAATGAAGTAAGTCTTGACTTTCAATTGACACAATGGCATAGTTGACCAAAAACTTGGTGGAGCTTTAGGACTCCGAAATTCTGAGTCCGAATATTTGGTTCTTATTTCATTTTTAAATATTGATATTTTAATTTTATTAATAATTTAATCTAAAGATTATAAAAAAAATAAGTAGTCTTAGACAAATGTTAATCATTTATTGTATATAAAATTAATGGAATGTTCTTGCTTATATCAGGTTGAATCATAAGTTGTCAACTTTTCTAAATGAAAATTTGCAAAAACTAAATAATACTGAAATGTTTATCAATTGTCTACAGAAGAGGAAGTGCTTAAAATATTATTTTAAATACAACGTATAATACAATGTATGGAAACAGATTTAATGTAAAGTATTTAATAAAAAGTAGAGATTAAATTCAAATCTATTGAAAATTAAATTTCTATTGTATTGCAATCAAATTATAAAAACTTTTGTTTCGAAAAAGATATGCAAACTTTCGATTTATATTTAAGATTCACAACAATTATTCGAAAAAGTTATGCCAATTTTCACATATCAATAAATTTTTGTAATCAAAAGTAAATTGACACAAATTTAAGACAAATAAGTGGTGACTTTTAAATATATGTAAACATTAATTGAGAGCAAAATCAATGTATTCTAAAACAACGTCCAAAACATAGGTTTCATTAAAAAGCCGTCAACTTATGACTACCGATACGTATATTTATACGTCTATTAAAATTCAATGAATTTTCAATTAAATTTCAATTTTATATAAAATCAATATTATATTAAACTGTAAAAACTAAGTTATTAAGTCTTAACTCAAAAAAAAGTGACGGAATTATAATTTTCTCATTTAATGAGTTATAAAAAGCATTTGGAAACAGAAAATCAATTAAGAAATTTTGAAAATCTTTCCACTTTTGACTCAAAGGATAATAAAATTTAGGACTCAAACAAAACAAAAGGAAAGAATTGATTTTTACATTTGGATCTCCAATGATAACATAAATACTTATTACGTTATTTTCAATAATGACTTCAGTCTTTAGTGACTACTTTTTGCCGAAAGGAGACGACTATCGGTAATGCTAAAATTCCCTAATTTTCCCCATTATGACTCATAGTGGGATTTGTAGAGGACA
>JAQIXI010001230.1:0-14834 GCA_034700165.1 Galumnidae sp. Gr-Ori-00277 | reverse complement strand
GTCCAACAGATGTCTCTCTACGTTCTGTAACTCAAATAAATTAATTTCTCTGTTTTAGAGTTTGTTTGCATTCATTTTTATTTTGTTTTGAAAACTTTTTAAATGTCATTAAATGTCATAAATTGTAAACAAAAGCAATAAATACAAAACAATTTTGTTTTCATTAATTTGTTTTAATTTTCTTTTGAAAGTTTTATATTCTTTTTCAAAAACTTCTTTTAAACAGAAATTAAAGCTAATTTTTTTTTGGTCAAACATTATATTATAATAATATTAGTTTCGGTACAAAAACTAATCTGCGAAAAGGACCATGTTCAATTTTAATTCCTATTTGATAATCTTTAGAATTTTCAAAGTTTGTAATATCCATTGTATTAATATTAATATCAAATACTACTGAAGTCCAATCCTTTTTGCAAATTTTAAAGCAAGATTATTTTTATTTCTTCATATAAATATGATTCTACACTAGAATTATTATTACAGAATCAAGTTTTTGATCAAGTTTCAATTTCTCTTCTAAATATTAAATTCTATACAAATAAAAACTTTGGTAACATAAATTCACCTTGATTGTTTATATAATAGAGAAAACACTTTTGGAAAGAACTTTACTTTTGGGCAAAACTTAACAAAATATGATTCAATGCTTTACTTCAAATATGACTTAAATTTATAATAAGGAATGAAAGTAGCGCTCAATTATTGATTCTTTGAATTGATTTCACATTCATTTGAATTTAAAATGTAATAACAAATCAAATTAATAGAGTTTTTGTGAATTTCAGTCCTTTTGTCCTAAAAATTGATATTTATTTCATTGACTCTCATTTCGTCCAATTCTTTGACTGAATGATGAGAAACAGCTATAATTCAATTGAAAAGAGAGACGATTCCTAACTTACAAAAGGGAACGACATAAGCACTAACTGTGCATTTGTATGATTTCATTGTATTCTCTGTTAATACTGGAATGGATTGTATTTCTCAGTGAAACGAATAAACGCTCTCTTCTTCTCTTCTTCTTCTTATATATAAAGCCTGAGTTATGCGCCCTTTCATTCTTTACTCTTGACTCTTCATTTTCGCTCTCGTGATCCAACAGAGCGGTCGTTCCCTACTTTTACTCAGCTTTGATTTGCGATGAAATGCAATCCTCACTTCTGTCCCATTCCTCCCACTCTTCCTTTTATTTCTTTTTGAATCAAATGAATGTTTAACAGAAGTATTACAATAGAAATACAAATCTATTGAAATCGTGTCTTCATTTTCACTGATTTTTTTGATTCAAATTTTTATTACAAATTGTATTTGAGTTTCAAAAAAAGAAAGATCTGAACATAAAATTTGTAAAACTTTTAAGAAAATTCAAATGCAATCCATTGATTGCAATGGATTTCAATGAATTGTTGTCAGAAGTTTGCGGTTATGGTCGGTATCAAAGACTTATGCTGTGGTTTGTCTTATTTCCCGCACAATTGCCTTATTTATGCCAAGTTTATAGTCATCTGTTTATGTCAATAATTCCTGACCATTGGTGTAGAGTCTCATTATTAGAGCCGTGGAATGTGACGGATCACTTCAATAGACACTTATTTGTGCCAAAAAAGGACAATATTCTGCACAGTTTACAATACGAACACTGCTATGTTTACAATATTTCTTTTCAGAGTTTAATAAAGCACAGCACACAAATTGGTTGGATTCCAAATCAGATGTGGCCTATCTCTAAGTGCTCCGAAGGATGGGTTTACAACAGAAGTCTTTTAGGTGAAGACGACTCTATCATTACTAAGGTATGAACCGATTCCTTCATTAAATCATTAGTCAAAGGAAATGATAAGACTTTCAGATGTTTAAACACATTAAATGCATTTTTGCCTCTTTTGCTTCCATCGCATGTTTTACCCCTCAAATCATACTTTCAATACTCACAGAAAGACGAGTACTACAGTGTATTTGCAGTACTCTCAACAAACTCTAATCTAAAGAGTTTTCCTTGTTTACATTTAATTAACTTATTTGTTATAATTACATTCAGAGCTCTTAACCAATAATTGGGTGAATATTTAGTCAATTTGTATAAATTTGCCAAGTTGCTTTTTTATAAAATTAAATTCATTTACTTATTAGTGTATTTATAAGATTATTTTGGTTGAGATCAGTGAAGTTATCATGGTAAATGATGTATCAAAAAGTGGTGATTGAGTTATTCTTATCCATTTGGTTGATTCGCAAAATGGGGTCATTTTGTGTTATCTATAGAAGACTTAATGATTTCATTTTCCTTTTACTATAATTTCAAACGATATAAACATTTTCTAATAAATAAAAGTCATTCAAAACATTTAACGGATTTTTAACTCTGAATGTAGTGAACAGTCATATCATTAGATATGTTTACCCTCTTCTGCCTCTGTTTCACAATTGGGAGTCGTTTTATTGATCTAATTCTTAAGTTAAGAATTCTTTTCTTACAATCAAAAAAAGATTGACTTTTGATGTCAACACTCCAGAGAACAGCCCATTCATTAAATAATACAAAAATCCATTTATGAGAGAAATATTTAGCAAATATTTTCTCTAAATTTATCTCTTTTTCCATAAATATTTTGATGGATTACTCATTAAACAGATATTGAACTCTAGATTTGATTAAAGGTTTCAACAAATTTCTAATTTAGAAAATTAATGTTTTTAATGAAATACTTTTAGTTTTTAGACATTAATTTAATGAAAAATAAAATTCAAACAAAAATGAAAAAATATATGAATGGCTTTTCATGAAAATAATTGATTTTATGGAGAAAACCATTGAATGTAAAATAATTATCAGCAAGATCATGTATAATTCTCTTTATTCTTAGAATCAATAGAAGACTTTTAGCAAGACTAGTTTTGAATGGATGTAAACATACCAAATAAAAGTAAAAATATTCGCATCATTTAAACTGAAGTTTATTTGAATTAATTTCCTTCAGAGAAATCAATTTATTATAGGAAAGAGTAAAAAGTATTTCTAAGAAAAAGACATTCATTAGAATCTCTTTTTGCAAATTATTTATTTTGAATTTATTTAATGGAAATACAGTATAACTCAAAGAATAATGAATGACAACAACAAAATCAAATGGAAATGTCGGCTAAAAAGCTTTTTGACAGAACTGACACAATTCAGAGTGAAGTTGAGTTCCTGTGAATCGACTGCTCATTGAATTAAATGACGAATTGTCGATAAAATTCATATTTGAGTCACCACTTCTCTGAATGAGATGTAAATCATTGGAGCGTATTATCGGATTCGTTGACAAAAGTTTTTACTGCAATAAAAAAATTTATGCTTTTTATGCATTTTTAACATTTAAAATATGTTTCAGTTGTGAGCGATTCTTAATGGCAGTCGTTATGCAGTTCACTCGAGCAGCCTTAAAGAATGCCCGGAGCACAGCATATCCACTAGAAATATATCTCACCCAAACTGGATCTGACGAAAATAACTCGAGCATATTATACTAGTGGTGAAGTCATTTTTCATGGCTATTCAACAAATTGAGTCAATCATATTTCAGTGCATTTTAAAACAGGAATAGCCAAGACTTTATAACCACTATTTTTTATAAAATATATTTACATTATATTTGAGAAAATATTGAGAATAAAAAACGAGAAAATATTAAACAATCGATCAGTTCTTCAAATATTTATCGGAAATTCTTTTGGAAAACTTTTATTCAAATATTTATTTGTCTTTCATTTTCATATCGAGAATGAATGTTATGGATAACTCGTATTCATAACTTGTTTTTTATGACTGTTAAACGTCATATCCAAGAATATTCTCATTAAATATAATTATCTAAAGAGAAATTATTAAAACTTATATTAAATGAGAGGAATATATTCGTTGGTATTGTATTGGGTTTGGGATTCAAATATAATTAGAAATAAAAATAGCGATAGAGTCAAGAAAAGTGGAATAACCCCCCGTTGATGGCCTCCAAATCACAAACGATTTCACATTTTTTTTGTCTTTTGAAACAAATCATAGAAAGACTGAAAAACATTTTTTGATGAATCGCTTCTAACTTTGAATGTGAAAAGACTTACTTCTGATGGGAAGTGAAGAACACTTTCTTTGCTTTAATGCTCCGAAGAGTTGTTTTTCTTGAAAATCAATGCAAATAAAACATCAATTTTCAAATCAAACTCATTATAAACTACTTCTCATAATTAATTCCTAGAATAGATTCTCAAAAAATTGATAAAATATAATACATGCAAGATAATTAAATCTAGTTCAAAGAGATTTATTGAATTTATGAATAATTATTTCATTGTATATTAACGTTCACTTTTTAAAACTTTTGTAAAAATAAGATCTACCCTGGTCTAAAGAGTATGTTCAATCAATTTAATATTATCTTAAATGATTTTTTGAAGACAATATTTAACAAGAGTAATGATGATTGAAAGACTTATCCTGGATATTTAACTGACCAAATGAAACAAATCTATGACTATTGTAGTGTAGATATAATATACTTTCGTTTCATTTTTCTGTTTAAGGAATGGATTAAAGGAATAAAAGAAATTTATTATATTTGGAATAATTGAAACGAATTGAAACAATGGTTTCTTTATTTGTCATAATATGAAGCAATCGATCAGAGGTCGCAACTAATGTCGGCTCAACTTTTTTTTCATTGATATCTATTAAAAGGAATGAAATATTGAATCATTTCAGTCAAATGTCTTTTCTTTCCTTTCAGTTATAGTTTTGTTTCTCTTCAGTCAAGTCTTTTGTTTTCTCTTTTGCCTTACATTTGGATAACGAAACGTCGCTTTTGTTGCCGTAATTGTATTCAAAAATGTTTGCCTCAATTCACACAGTTTTTCATAATTCAAGTCTAATAAAACTCGCATTACTTACCCAGAATTGAATCAAACTTAATAAAAATCAGTAATCCAGTCAAAGCCCTATTTCTAGTGGTCCGGAAAATTCCTTACTTAGAGTCCTATAAAGTTTAGACCGCATTTCAATCAATAAAACATCAATAAATCATTTGTTTGTATTTCAAATCAAAAGAAGAATTTCATTAAAACTAAAACTGATTACACTTGGTTAAGTTATGGTAAACTTTACAAATTGAATACTCACTGAATACTCAAACAACTAAACCTTAAGGGAAATTTTTACACATCCCTTTTCACTTCCTTAACCACTTTCCAGGGAATATACTTCCAATGATTTCCAATTTATGGGTAATTTCGAACTTCTAGTGATTTCTTAAATATCTCTTCAGTGAAGGATAAAATTATGAGTAAATTATTCCTTTAATATATGGTAACTTATCATAATAAATGAGTTTTGGTTTTTTTTCTAAATCTTAGCATAAGTGACCAAGTTAACATATTAATATTATGAATTTATTGATTAAAACTTAAAACTTATTTTTATTGAATTGAAGTGGGATTTGGTTTGTGAGCGAACATTTCAACAGACATACCCTCTAATGCTCTTCTTTTTGGGCGCATTTTTTGGAGTCATTTTTGCAAACTGTTTGTCATATAAGTAATGGAAAACTTTTCCCATTTTTTTATAAGTTTTTAAATTAAAATAAAGTATTATCTCTTAAAAACAGATTTGGAAAGAAGTGCACATATTTTTTAATGCTTTTCCTTCAGTGCCTTTTGGGTGCCGGCACTGCATTCGCCGCACGATTTGAGATATTTTGTGTTTTGAGATTTGGGGTCGGATTCAGTATTCCTAGCATTGCATCCATACCTAAAAATATCGGTCAGTTCTCAGTAATAAACATTTGTCTTTAAATGTTTTATTGCGAATTAAATTTTAGTACTTTTCTATACTTTTATTTTAATTCAAACAATTTATACAAATCTTTTAAAAACTTATTTCAAACATATCTCTAAAGTTGTATTTAACGGAGTGTTTGTGCCCTCAAAGCCTTAGAACTGACACCAAATAAAAATAAAGGGAATATTCTGTTGGCGTCAGAGTTATGGCATATTTTCGGCGCTTTATTTCTGGTTTTGGTTTCGTATTTAATTCGTGATTTCAGGCATTTGACTGTTGCTATTAGTGTCCCTTTTGTGGTATTTGTATTCTTCTTGTGGTCAGTATTATTAAAGTGATAATTGAATCGAAAAGAAATTCTGAAACCCAGTTATTTGAAGGCTATTCCCAGAGTCGCCGAAATGGCTTATAGTGAACCAAAGAATAGAAAAAGTCGATAAAATGGTCAGAAATATCGCCTCAACTAATGCCAGATTCCTTTCCCCCGATTACAGCATTACTTTGCGGGTAAGGATTTAATGAACTGAACTCAACATAATTTGTCTCTTTTTAAGTATCATTTCGTTTATTTCTCTCAATTACACGACTTGTAAGAGAAGAATCCGAATCGAGTGCGCCCTTCAAACAGAGCTCAGATCCAACGAAACCAATTGTCTGTCCATCAAATTACTGTTTTTGCCGAATTTGCGAACAAAAGCCATAACTCTTTGCTTACTATATATCACGCATTCAATTACTGACATCGGATTCACTTATTATGTGATTCACTTTTCAGGTAATTATAAACCAATGGTTTTATGTCGAAACCATAATATCATTAGTCCTATGATTAATGTCTGCAAATAAATTGGCAGAAAATCGAGGAAATGGAGACATTTATTTCCCATTTTTGGTGGCAATCATTTCAAACTTTTTGGGTCTCTTTATTGCAAGAATAACATTGAATCGTTTCGGCAGAAAATATGCGGTCAGTTTAGGAGACATTCTCTCCGCTTTCTTCAGTCTCATGAGTGCTTTCGTCAAGAATAAGGACATCAATCTGTGTCTTATATACTTTGCGTCGGCAAAAGTTTTTCAGTCGTCTTCACTCTATTGTCTGTTAGTTTGGAGCCACGAATTAATAGGAGTTTCGCACTTCAATTCTTTCTTCAATTTATCGCAAGCGTTCACACATTTATCGCTGATATCCGTTCCACTAATTATTTACTTCGTGAGTATTGTCACCACTTCTCCAAACTATACTTTTTTTTGAAGTAAATTATAAGTAAACTATAAGTTCAACATTTTGTAAGTAAAACAATCTATAAATAGTGGACACAACACAAGACAACAGTTAATTGAAGGCATATTTTACAAGTTTTTCATTCATTCACTTTTTATTCTTCAGACAAATAAAATGCCACTAAATATCACAAATGGAATAACACTTTCAAAGTGTTTAATTGTTTTGTCGTCTTTGTTACTAATGAGCGCTATTTTGGGCTTTACTTTACCCGACACTAATCATACGTTTAACAACATTAAAACAGATGACATCCCAAAGCATTCATACAAAAGGGAAGGTTCCGAACATACGAACCAAATGTTAGTATTTTATCATTTTTTATAGAATTGAGTCAAATCTCATTTATTAAAAAAATTAATTTTTTTAGAAGAAAACCAAAGAATGGAATTCTGAAGAATAAAGGACCTCAACCACAATCACCAATCATAAGGTATTAAATTTCATAATCTAGATACAAATTAAATTGAAAATAAATAATTAAAGCATTTATTTTATTAAATGCTTATAAAATTTGTGTTTTTTTTTCAATTTTCAAGTATTGATTAAATTTATTGTGATTTTGTCTTTAGTTTACTTCGAAGACAAGAAATGATTCGACAAAATGAGTCAGACTTTGAATATTCTGACCGAATCACAGAATTAGAAGAAACCCCTCACGAGGTCTCCACCATAAAAGTCACTGTCCTTTAAATACCATTTTAAAAAATTTTGTTATCAAACAAATCAATTAATTTTAAAATTAAAAGAAGTATAAAAAGATAAGTATTAAGGAATCAGAAAACAATACAAATATAACTCATTTATATAAAAATCTTATTCAATAAATGAAACGTTAATTTTGAACTCAAACACAATTGTAATAATTGCAAGATTACTTTTAATGAACAATTCAGTGGATATACTTTTAATCATTGAAAAGAAATTTGATTACAAAAATCTGTTCATTGAATAAATCGAATCACTTTTTATATTATATTAAAATCGATTTAAATAATAATAACTTTTAATCATTTTTTTTAAAAAAATAATTTTTTTATCTATAATTTTTTTTTAAATAATCGATTCTTAGTAAACGATGGACGGCATAAGAGGGCGTCTTTTAACTTTTTTAGCCATAGATATGGCTTAAATCTACATTTAATGAATATAAAAGGATTAAGAATAATAACTGACAAATATTAATCTTTAGTAACTAATGCAACATGGTCATAATCTTCAAATAAAGAATAAAATAAAATAATTAAATTTTATAAAATTAATATTATATAACAAATCATTCATTTCCAGTGAATGACAACTATTTTATATTAGAGAATGTGATGAAAATGAATGAATTGAAAATGGATTAGATTCTAATTATTAGAACATTAATTAAAATAATAGACAAATAAAAGTCATTTTTTGTTAGGATTAAGAAATTGTTTTACTATATCTTTAGTTAACCCAACTTTACTCAACTGATTAGTGACTGCAATCCTTAAGGATTCGTGAATTAAAGTAATGTAATAATTCAGGATTTATTCCTTGGCAATGACTTACCCAAGAGTTTACTTCAATTCCATTTTAGATGATTTTTAAAAATAAAAAATACTCTTGTTGAGAACCCCTTTAATCCAATGAATAGATGTTTTATTCAATATTCCTCTCATCCAATAAGAATTGAGAAATGTTAACCAGAATAATTTGCTTTATATCAAGGTGCCTCATATACATTTAGCTATTATGAAATATTTTCGTGATATAATATTATAAAATTTTAATTTGTTATTCATTGGAATTTAATGATATGTTATGTAATAATTTTGCTTTTATTCTTAATTTAAAAGGTATTTAAATGTAACTATTACCATGTTGCTTTAGCATTTGTCATTTACTTATTTTTTATTCCTTCTATTTATTAAATGTATAGAAACTTAAATTAATACATAAATTAACTGAAATTCATTGAAAACTATTTGGCTTTCATTTAAAAGTTATTCAAATATATTAGAATTTGTTCTCATTTTTATTAATCTTATTCTCAGAATTTTTAGTAAATGTTAAGAAAGTTATAACAAAATAGAGTGACTCAACCTTTTTATTTAGTAAGGATTGCATTTGGTTTAGTCACATTTTTGTTGAATATACTTAAATGTACTTATCAAGATCAATTACAATTTATTTCCAGATTGAAAAACAATGATAGTTTGACCAATGATTAAAAATGATTAAATGATTAAAAACTGTGGATCAGAAGTCAGGGATATACATATGAATAAAAAGTCATAGTCTTTGATTTGGTTTCACTCAACAATTGATAGGAATGAGAAAAGTGTTTATTGAGAACTGAATTTTATTATGATTTTATTGTTTTTTCAGAGCATATGAAGACTTCATTTCATTTTTTAGAACAAAAAAACTTTTTTTTATCATTTATTTAAACAAAATTTAAAATTTATTAAAAATTTAATAAATAAATCATTTATACACTAAGAAATAATTGAAATTTAAAGAAAAAACTATTCCAAAATATAGTTGAAAGGTGCAATTTTAAAGCTTCCTGTTCTCTATCATTCGATTATTGAGAGTTTGGTAACTTTTTGTTGTGATTTAATTTCACAAATTTTAATTAAACAAAAAATTACATTTTAAATGAGTCTTCAAAGAATGGCATTTGTCAGAAAAAATGCCAAAAAATTGAATTATTTAAAAAATTTGGTTTAATTTCAAACGTTATTATATGAGTGAAACTAATATTTCATCAGAAAAGTAGTCTTCAGACTCATTAACATTAATAGCTATAAAGACATTTCACTTGTCTTTATAGCTATTAATGATTAATATAATAAAACTCATGATTTCAGACCATTTGATTAGAAAATTAAATTCTTTGCTATTCTTTTATGAAAATATTAAATAATAATTAGGTCTAAAATATTCTAAATTGCGTCTAACAATCAATCATTAGAGGAAAGTAACACTTTATTAGGGCTTAAATTATTAATCGATTGATGACTGATTAGAAACTAAGGCAACGAAACGTTCGATAATATTGGGATCACTTTTCCATTCAATTCAAAGGACTCGAAATTCTTTAGTAATTGTGTCTTACAATTACCTCTAATTTCATTTATTTTAATGGAAAAGTCATAAAAATAATGAAAATTGTAATCAATACAAATAATACCTAATTTTCAATTAATCCTTTATTTGTGAAATGGAAATAATTCATTAGCTTTTTTTTCTTATGACAAATAATTGATAAGAAAGGTCACTTCTGCATAATTATGCAGTTCTGCTGGCTCACAATTCCCGGTATACTTACAAAAAATATACTCCAATTTCCTGAAAATATAATGGGTTTGGGATTCAATTTTGATAATTTCTCGTTTAAATCAAATGTCGAGGAAATATCATAAAAAGTCGGGAATACGCCTCCAGTCATATTCCTGACTGACTCCTACTTAAGATATTCAATGAATTCAGAGGTATATTAAAAATTAAAATACAAACAATGTATACAAATAACGTTATGGAAAAGAGATTAACTTTTTATTACTTTGAGTTAAAGCAACGATAATAAAGAGAAAGAAAAAGTGAATTATCTGAACATCTTTTCAGTGAATTAATGTTGTAAATAGCTAAACAAGGATTGACCCTGATCTTTTCTTCTGATGCAATTTAGTAGATTCATGATTTGCCTTTAAGCTGATCCTATGCTTAGAATATTTTTGGAAAAGAATCCGAAACTTAACAAGATAAATTAAGATGATTTAGAATGTCAACATTAATTATCCATTTTTTTGTTGTTGTAAAAAACAGGAAATGTTTTAGAGAGAAGTGTATTAAATGTGCTAGGAGAAACGATTGTTAAGTCAAAGATTGAACATAATATTAACAAAATGAATTATCTTTGTATGGAGCTTACACAGAACCATGCTCAATTTGTTATAGTAATAAAAGTAAATATTTTGTCAGTTAATTAGTTTTGGAGCAATTATTGCCTTTAATTCCGAAAAACACAAATGAATTAAAAATGAAATCAACGAAAAGACTTTGAATTGAGAATCAAATCAAAAGTAAATTCGAGTCATTTGTGACTTTAATCAGAAAATATATTTGAATTAATTCTAACAAATATTATGAAAACTTGGGTTTTAATGACTGGAAATTCAATTATTCTTTGATAGATATTTGACTTAATTTCCTGTTTCTTCGAAAATGAAGTTTTGTTTTCTTTCAATATGTGATGAAATTGCGTTCTTTGGAAGCACTCGTTGTTAACAACAAATGTATAAAACTTCTGTTCATTATTTGGGTTTCTTCTCATTTGTTGATTGAAACTTCAAGAGATCACAGGTTTTGCCCAAAATCTCCAAATTAAGAGAATCTTTTCAAATGAATTGGCAAAAGGATATGTCTTTTGAGATGAGACATCATTTGTTCTTATCAATTGTCATATTCTTAATGAGTGTATCGTTTATCAACTCTATATCTTTGGGTAAATACCATCAAAGTTTCAAATTATAGTTATATTCATTTGTTAATCGATTTGATGTTAAATCAGAGCCCGAAGAAGAAAATGAAGAATTGATTGCATTTAACGATGGTTTCAATCCTGACGGGTATATCATTTTCAAGAAGACTTCACCAATTGGTGGGGCCGTACTGTAAGTCATAATTTATGCAATTATTCTAATAATAAGTCAATCAGTTCTCCATTTTTTCAATAAATTATTTTCCAATTGATTTAATAAATGGAAATCAATTAAAAAACGAATTCAAAAATTAAATAAATGTTTAAATTATATAAATTATTAAATAAAGATTTATATCATTTAGAAATCATATGATTTAATTTGGAGATTAAGCAATATATCTAGGATCTTTTTGTGTCCAGAAATATGGCAAAATCCTCTTGCACAATCTTTTATAGATTGGATTCTAGAATATGGATTAGAGTCTAGAATAATATTTTATTATCTATAATATTGACTATTATAGCTAAGTATTTGAAGAAAACAAGCAAAACTTCTTAGATCAAATCTCTTTTGTTAATAATTGAATTTGACCTTTCATATAATTGGCATTGTCTAACCTAGATGAAAGGTTCAATATATAATGGCTATACTAATGTTTAATGAAATGCTTACATCAAATGATTCAAGTCTAAATCCGAAATGCATTAAATCTTGTGATCTTGGTTAAATTAGTAATTGACAATAAACTCATGAGATTAACTATAGTCCGCATTAATAATAATAGTGTCCGCAATAATGTAGTCAATCAAATGTAGAGAATATTTTCAAAGATAATGTTTTACTGTTATTATACGATAATAATAATAATAATCTTGCAAATATATATATACTAATGTATATTTAGAAAATTTTTATTACATATTATTAGAGGTAAATAAACTTCAAATAAATTTATAGACGATATATAAATAATGAGTCATTTATTGATGACTTGTTTTTCCAATTTTTGAGGAAATGATTACATTAGCCCTCAATTCATAGGATTTCGATATAAAAGTGCCGTAATTTTTCTCTTCGAAAATCCAAATCAAAAAACTTTATCGAAACACTAAAGCACTCAAAACACTAAACAGAAAGCAATGCATTCAACAAAGTTTTCTGATTAAAGCATACGATTCGACAAAATTATTTGATTATTCGAAGTAAAGTTACGGCAAATATAAAAGTTATAAAACTTACGTTTTTTAATATAATTAATAATTGAATTGATATAAATAGAAAGGATATCTTTGGAAAGAAGAAGAGGAACGTCGGAGGAATTGTGTTGTAAGTCAGAGTTCTATTTAAATATTGTTTTGAATGATCAAGGTGATGTAAAAATTTCTATTTTTTGTAATGTTTAGTAAACATTGACTATAATGCAAGGGCCAAGTATAGTGACCAAGGATTATTTAAATAAATCATTAATTTTTACCAAGATAATGAAATAACCTATTTTATCAGTTTATTTTTTATTTTTTCGGTTATATTTATTCAAATAATATTTTATATATGCTTGCTAATATAGAAACGCTTTCGTAGTTTCTAAAATTTTCCTAAAATGTAACTGATTTGAAGCCTTGGTTTAGATGAAAACATCGGATAAAAATAAATACTAGACTAATTGTTTATAGAATCACCTTGCTCATATTTAAGTTTTAGTATAGTCGTCAATCTATCCGGTAAAGTGGTTTGAAAATGGAATTTACTTCACCCGAACGGTTGGTTTACACGAATTGTTGATTTTTAACATTAAGGTCTATGGCAATGGGTTTGAGAGTTACTTTACCTGATCGGTAAGCTTACCCGATCCGTACTTTACCCGATAGGTTGATGACTGTATTAATGGAATTAATTATTACTAATTAATGTATTCAACAGAAAAGACTTATTGGGAAAAAAGAAACGCCTCTCTGTTGTCGGCGGTACTGTTCTGTAAGATATTTATCAAACATTTTATTATTAAAAATAAAAACTGTATTCAAAACAAATTACATTTAATAACGTAAATAAGCCAGAATCTATCCTAGATCATTCAAATTTATTGACATTTTAGAACTTATTTGACTTTTAAAGTGAATTTTTTTATAACTCTCTGACATTTACTCAAATATTTGAAGTAAAGTTTCGAAAAGGGTTTGAGATATTAATTATAGAATTACTCTTATATCAAGTTATTAATTAAGTGTTTGAAGAGTTTATAAGTTTTGTATAAAATTTATGCCAAAACAGAAATTAAAATTTAATTTAGGAATAGTTGAAAAGTTCCCTTTTTTGATACCCTGTCAATTTTCATTCTTAAATATGTTCTTAAATACCCTGTCCATTTAAAAATTATATCCTTTATTATTTCAAATATTAATTATTTCTTTGAAGGTATAAACAAATAAATTTAATAATTGAATAAAGTTCAATTATTTAAAACAACAATTTCTTAAAATTTAATAATTTTAATTAACTTAAAACTTAAATTTTTGATAAAATTTTAATTAAAATTTTGTTTTCTTTACAGAAAAGACATATTAGGGAAGTGATGCGATCATCCAATAAATATAAATAAACTTGGTTAATGTAGAAATTGAAGAACTTTTTTGAATAAATTATAAAAATTTATTTGTATTTGCATTCCGACAAAATATATACTTGCAATCAATCAATACTTCATTAACACTTATTTCAAAATAAAAAGTATTTAAACTAAAAGTTATTCTCAAAAGAATATATTATGAGAATAACCTTTTAATGCATCAAATTTAAGTCTGACGTAAATTACTAAAAATTTTAAAAGAAAAAAAGGTGAGACTCATGAGACAATTGACGGCTAAGTTTAATGTAGTGAAGCCATCGTTTTAACTAAAATTTTCAATGGATTCACTCGAGTCTATAAATTTGTGAAAAGCATTCAATAATGAACTGAAATAATTGAAAATTTAAATTCATTTTTAAATCGATTTTGTTTTTAATATTAATAAAAGCGATATTTAATAAAACATGACTTACATTTGAATCTTGATCAATTTCATAAATAATGCAAAAAATATCGGATGATATATGAAAGGTGATATCTTGCTTTATTTCGAAGAGATTTTTCTAATTAAATATAAAATATTTGTTATAAATATATACATGTATATCAGGGATGGCGAAAGGGGGGGGGGTATTCCGGAATAGCAAAGAAATCCCCCCTTGGAGAGCAAAATTGGCAAAATACCCCCCCCCCCTAGGATTTTGAACC